>QLTV01004087.1:456182-503218 GCA_003457575.1 Thermophis baileyi | reverse complement strand
CGGGAGGGGGGAAGGGATGGAGATTTTGCAATATCCTTCCCTCAGGAGTGGAGAGGGAAGGGGGATTTTGCAGGATCCTGCCACGCCCACCAAGCCACGCCCACCAAGTGACACCACGCCCACCAAGCCACGCCCACAGAACCGGTAGTAAAAAAATGGATTTCACCACTGGATAAGGCTGATAATCATCCACCTTTATCTTCCTTGACATGCTGCCAAAGACTTAATTGCCAATTATCTTGGCAAGGCCAAATGGAGCACAAAGTCAAAAGTTTAAACCGACCAGAACAAACAAAGTTGCATCCTGCAAAGGCTTATGTCCCTTTGATCCTCTTTTATGTCTTATGGGAGGGGCCAATCATCTCCAAGCCTTCCTCCTGAGTCACCCTTTTTGTCTTAACTGTTCTTGCCTTCTGGCAGCTCTGCGCATGCGCACACTGGGAACAGGCTCTCCCTGTTCCTCTGCCTCGCTGATGTCAGCCTCTGGAGGCTCCGGAGTCAGCACAGAACTCCCAGATGGCCCTGGCCCCATCTCTGCCTCCAACGCAGAGCCTTCCCCAGACTCCAGGACTGGCCCATGTTCCTCCCCAGCCTCCTCACTGTCCGACTCTGCTGCCAGTTCCGCAGGCTGCCGGCGGACTGTAACACCACGCCCCCTCACTGGCCAGCTGGTTTTCAGGTCTCTGCCGCGCATGTGTGGGGCGCATGTGGGAGATGTGCGTGCATGTGCGGGGGCGGGGCATGCGGGGGGGTCACACATGCATGTGCGGGGGGCACATGCATGCATGGGGGCATGGGGGTCACATGCATGCACATACACAGGAGCAGGGGGAGCATGGGGGCATGTGTGCATGCGCGGGGGAGCAGGGCGTGTGGGGGGCACGCACATTGCATGCTTTCAGCACGCGACGACAAAAAGGTTAGCCATCACTGGCGTACATTCTCTAGGATGCTTGGAGTTAATCCTCATTTTCTGTAGCTTTAGAAAAATTTCCCAGATTCAGCTATGTGATGTCCTCTGGAAGAAGAGACATTGGCCATGGTCATTTGTGCTCTTGTCCTTCCTCGCCTAGATTACATGTATTTTAGTTTGCTCAGTAGGCCTTAAAGACCATCCTGAAACTACAACCAAAGCAGAATATAGCTGCCCAAGTCAAGCCTTTTATTGCCATTTTGTACTTTTTTGTTTTGTTTTTACCCAGAACCTACTGACTTGTTTCTGGGTTCAATTCAAAGTTCTGATTACCACTTATAAAATCCTATATGGCATAAGATTTAGTTATTTTCAAGACCACTGACTGTAGGAAGGACTTGCTTGATCAATACATACAAATAAAGATTGCATTGTGGAATTTAGTGTGAGGAAACCCCCCCCCAAGGCTATTCTCAATGGCAGACTGCTACCTGTGGAATAGCTTTCTCCAAGAAGATAAGATACTTCTTGTCATGCTTGAAAAATGAACATCTTGCTATTTCCTTTGGGAACCAAAGGAAGAATTGAAGTCTATAGTGTTTGTGCAGGATAAGAAATGGATACTAGGTTCAGAATGTTTTATTACATGCTTATGTTGTTCTTTTGCATGCATTGTTTGATATTTTGAAATAATAATACTATATAATATAATAATAATGTTGGCACTCGGAATCGGTTTCGTGGAAGACAATTTTTCCACAGACTGGGGGGCAGGGGTGAGAAGAGGAGCGTGCAATCTAGATCCCTCACATACACAGTTGGTTTGCATTCCTATGAAAATCTAATGCCTGATGATCTGAGGTGGAACTGAGGGAGCGCTGGGGAGTAGCAGTAGCAACAACAGCACTTAGACTTAAATACCACTTAACAGTGCTTTACAGCCCTCTCTAAGCAGTTTACAGAGTCAGTATATTTGGCCCCCAACAATCTGGGTCCTCATTTTACTGATCTCGGAAAGATGGAAGGCTGAGTCAACCTTGAGCCGCTCAGAATTGAACTCCTGGAGTGAGCAGGGAGTTAGCCCTGCAGTACTGCATTCTAACCACTGCACCACCACGGCTCTATAGTAGCTGCAGTAGCTGCAATCCAGATGAAGCTTCGCTCACTTCACTCACTCACCTCCAGCTATGTGACCTGATTCCTAACCAGTCTGTGGCCTGTGGGTAGGGGATCCCTGGTATAAGATGCTTAGAGTTGGTTAGACTTAAACAGCATAGAAGTCACTGTAATAAAGGAATAAAGAGCAACCAAAATATTTCTCATCCACCAGGTCTGGCAACTGTTACAGTTTTAACACCAATTCTAATCTTTGGTTGTGCTTTTTAAAAAAAGTACATTGCATTGTAGATTCTATAAGCCATTTTGACTTTCCAACGTGAATAGAAAGTGTGGGGGATTTAAATGTTTTGTTTAAAAAAAAACACTGATTGACTTCAAACCTTTACAAGAGTGAGACACATGGCCCTCCAGATGTTGCTGAACTCCAAATTCAAGCAAGCTCAGATGGCTTGACTAAAAGTGACAGATTCAAAAAGTAGTAAATCAACAACAGCTAGAGGTTGCAGATTTTTCACCTCTGTTGCCTACCCATGCAGCTAGATAATTGTGTTCAAGGTGTAATCTTTTCCAAGGAGATTGCCAGGTTGGCCTCCTGGAAGAAAACCAGAAATCTTGTTGCATTTTAAGGGTCAAAAAAATTACAATGGCATAAACTTAGATGCATCACAGCCATCTTTTTTTAAATATATAGACTGTTATTATAATGGTCTGCAGCCCTGTTCTTACATTTTATTCTGTTTTTCAGTTTATGTTTCTTGGCGTTTTAGGATATAACTTTGGTGAAATGTGATATGAGCAGCAGGCAAAAAAAAATGTCTGAAATAATAATATGGCAGAAATATAATGAGCAAAGTTGCCTCACTGAAGATGGTCCCGGGCAAGAATTTAGGAAGACAGCTTGGAAAAGTTTATGGGAAGGCAGATAAAATTTTAGAGTTCCATTCTGGAATCAGAAAAGTTTCCCCCTCCCTGAAATGGTTTGGGGGTACTCAGTCTTTTTTTCCTCTGAGAATCACAGGAGCTGAATCACAACACATGTAATCACAGGTAGACAGTACATTATTCTGTCAAGGAAATCATGGTTTAACTACTATGAACCATGGTGTAAAAGACACTGGCAATGTTGGCAATCAACCAGCAAGATTTTCGCATTATAAATAGTCAGAGAGAGAATCAGTCCGTCATCTGTTAACCCCATTCTGTCCTTCAAAGTCACTTTAGCTGATGTGTAGCAGGCAGTGAAGAATATGCAAAGAAGCAGAATCAATGCAAGCATGTAGCTCACTGACTCTGCTTTCTGATATTTGTACAATGAGTGAAATAAGTCCTGCTAAGTCCTCGCTTAACGACCGCGCCGGCTGCTGCTTTTGCCTTAGCCAATTGGAAGCGAGGACTTAAGCGAGGACTTAGCAAGTCCTGTGACATTTTGTGGAGCTGCATTGACTCTTGGTATCTTTCAGGGTTACTTATCCCCTGTAAAGCCCTCTATGACTTGGGGCCTGGGTATCTTTGACAATAGAAGCTGCCTATAGCAATAGCACTTAGACTTATATACTGCTTCACAGTGCTTTACAGCCCTCTCTAAGCGGTTTACAGAGTCGGCATATTGCCCCCAACAATCTGGGTCCTCATTTTACCGACCTCGGAAGGATGGAAAGCTGAGTCAACCTTGAGCCGGTGAGATTTGAACCACCAAACTGCAGCTAGCAGTCAGCTGAAGTAGCCTGCAGTGCTGCACTCTAACCATTGCGCCACCGCGGCTCACCGCCTATGCATTGTGAGGGGGCATACTGAAGCACCCTCCTATCAAAGCATTCAGTGGAAGGGTGTATTTGCACCAGGATATTTCCTTTCACACCACTTGACCATAGAGCAAAGAAGGACTTCTTCTGAAAAGAGGTTTAAAAAGTGCTTGTTCTGGAAGGCCTCTAGGGAATGAGGTTAACAATAAGTTGTTTCAGACCTGGCACCATCTAGTGCAGGGGTGTCAAACTTGATTTCATTGAGGTCCACATCAGGGTTGTGTTTGACCTTGGGGGGCTGGAGTGGGTGTGGCCAGGGTGGGTGTGGCTTGACGTGACTCGGGTCGGGGGCGCCTGTGGTGGCCCGAGTGCTCTCCCAAGCTCTGTTTTCAGCTGCGATGGCCTACTGCAACCCTCTGCCAGCGAAAATGGAGCTTGGAAGGGCTGCACACAGTCCTCCTGAACTCTGTTTTCACTGGCAGAGGCCCCGCAGACCGGTCCTTCGCTGTTTCCAGGGTGGCCCCGCGGGCCAGGTCTAAGCACCTCGTGGGCCAGATCTGGCTCCCGGGCCTTGACACCTCTGATCTAGTGTATTCTTATGTAGGAGAAGGAGTGGTAGAACTGGGGGCAGAGTTAAAAGAGGGATCAGCCTAGAAACCCTACATAGCCACAAGCCGATTAAGTCCAACCCCACTTGAATTATGTTGATTCTTATCCAACTCCTAGCAAGTGCTAACGATTAGTTGAGAAAGTTCTTGTGCATAGACTTTTTAACAATAAATCAGTTTAATTGGACTGTCACATAGGGACTTGGTCTTTCACACACTTGACATTTTGTGTTTATTCTGTTCTATTTTGCTATTTCATTGTATTGCTGTAGTTTACAGATTATAGAATAGAAGAATAACAGAACTGGAAGCAACCTTAGAAGTCTTCTAGTCCAACCTCCTGCCCAAGCAGGAGACCCTATCTCATTCTGGACAAATGGCTGTCCAATGCCTTCTTAAAAACCTCCAGTGTTCGAGCACCCACAACTTCTGAAGGCAAGCCATTCCACTGAGTAATTGTTCTCACTGTCAGGAAATGTCTCCTTAATTCTAGGTTGGATCTCTCTTTGATAAGTTCCCATCCATTACTTCGTGTTTTTCCCTCAGTGCTTTGGAGAATAGGTTGCTCCTCTTTGTGACAGCCCCTCAAATATTGGAACACTGCTATCATGTCACCCCTAGTCCTTTTCTTCGTTAGACTAGACATACCCAGTTCCTGCAACTGTTCAGCATATGTTTCAGCCTCCAGCCCTCTAATCGTCTTTGTTGCTCTTGTCTGCACTCTTTTCAGAGTCTCAATATCTTTTTTCTATCCTGGTAACCAGGACAGGACAGAAGATTCCAAGTGTGGTCTTACCAAGATAGCATATAGCATTGTTGTTCCAGTTTGTCAAGAACTTTCTGGATCTTGTGCCTATCTTCTAAAAGGTTGGCTATTCCACCTGGCTTGGTGTCATCTGTAAATTTGATGAGTTCCCCTTCTGTCCCCTCATCTAAAATTGTTTATGAAGACGTTGAAGAGTACTGGGCCTAAGACAGAACCTTGGGGTACCCCACTGCATACTTTCCTCCATGTAGATGCAGTTCCATTAAGAACTACATTAAATGCATTAGTGTATTACTGAGCCTTTGTACAGTACTTCTATTATGATTGAAGCAGTATATGTTCTATTAATGAAGAGATAAATAAATGATGATGGTGAGAGTTGTTTCCAGATTAGTCATAGTTAAAACAGATCCATTAAAATCGAAGGAACATGCAATAACTTTTCTTTCAGAGGATCGAACACTTAAAAATAACTAAATCAGGTATAATAGTAATAGTAATAATAAAACAATATCTCTGTATCTCAGGTCCTTGGGGGAGGACTCAATTGGAGGATAAAAATACCAAATACAGTCTAAGCATCTGACTGACTATGCAAGGAACCGTAATAATGTTAATAAACATCCTACTACCTTTAACACCATCAAACAACGACATCTCCCTATCCCAGGTCCTTGGGAAGGGCTCAATAGCCAGATCAAAATGCCAAATCCAGTCGAAACATCTGGCTGATCGTGCGACAGACCATAATAAAATAATAATACAGCAACAACAACACGAAACAGAGGAAAGTAAACTCAAAGCCACCCTGTTAATAATGTGAGTGGAAACACGTTGTCAGGCTACATCTAACACTCAAACAGTACTACTGACATCTTGTGGTAGAAGAGAGTGACAGCTCTTCTGTTCACCTTGATGAGAACACAAGCTGTCCATAAACATCAAGCCATGTCATTACTCATACATCAGCAAAGAGGCATCTGGGATTTTGATAGCTGCTGCCAGAATGTACTAATGCTGACTGCTGCAACTTCTCTTCCTCTCTCTCTCTCTCTCTCTCCCTACATCCCTCTGTTCTTGGCTGTGACACGCAATCACTCAGTTGCCAACTTTCCCTCTCTTTCTAAAAAAACACAAAAAAACTTTTGAACTGGAAACTGTTCAGCCTGCTCCATCACTCTTCAGATGTTACAGTAGAGCTCTCCATTTACAGTAAGGAAGAATAGCCCTAGTTGGTTTTTTTTTTAATCCATCCATTATTTCTCCCTGTCTGGCAATCTGATAAACAAGTTCTAAGATGGTGTTGCTCACAACGAGAGATGGAAGCATTTAATGTAAAGTGCTTCTTTTGCCTGCCTCTCTGCTCACGTTAAAGCAATCCTGGCGCCCCTTAATTGCGGTTCTCCAGAGTATATAGACTGGAACTTGATCTGCTTTTAGACTGAAAAGTTATGAGAAAAGGGAAAAGGGATAACGGTTTGGGACTTCAAGAGAAATTTTATATTGACGAATTTTGAAGTGGCCATTTTTGTGGAACCACAGTTGGTTATGTGGAATTAAGTTATATACAGACAGTGCCCTGAATTTTAGGAAAGTGTAGCAGCAAATGTTATGATTCCCCCCCCCTCACTTCTTTAAATCTCATGTAATTGATGATTTACATGAGATTAAAGTGGTATCTGGCAAAAGATACCACTGTGTATAAAAATAGTGGTGTAGCTGAGTTCTACAATGTGTGTAGCTGTTGAGGAAGATGGTGTAGAAACCAAATATAGTTCCAGGGTTATTCACAAGGTAAGGAAGAGAAAACGTCTGTTCCAAATAAAACGCCCTTTTGCAATTGACTGATGGTGATTTTGTCAATGACAATGAGGTGCCAGTGGTGCTCCAGTTGTTTTCAGATCGCATCCAAGTTTGAGCTTATTACTATTGGTACTTTCTTTTGCCACGGTTGCTCAACTTCTATTTGCAGGAGATTTTTATTTTGTGATTTTCTCCAGTGCTTTCTCTTCTTCTGTCTCTAGGGATTGCAATGTCCACCATCTAGAAGTTTTTGTTTTTCTAATCAATAATTGTTAAGTCTGGTTTGTTATGTGGCAGGTCTTTTGAATCCGAATGTCCCAGAGCACTAGCTTCTTCGTTTTCTATTCATTTCCACCAATTCTTGCTTGGAGGCAAATGGTATTTCTTCTAGATACTGTATTCCAATGCACTATTGTTGCTACTTGGTCATGCCGTTGCTTATAATGCAATCTTCTTGCAGCAGCTAACCAGGTGGTTCACTGTTTCTTCAGCTTTTTTGCAGTGGTGGCATTTGTGGTCAATTGCTATCTTCTGAATTTTGGCTTTGTATGCCTTTTTTCTTAAGGTTCAGTCTTACGAAGCGTGACTCGGCCCCCTCTGTCTCTTTCTTCAATTTTCCTGCTCTTAGCCATTGAGAGGTCTTGTTGTGATTTGCTTTACCTGCATGTCTCTGTGTGTGTATGTGTGTGTGTGTGTGTGTTTTAATGTGCTAAACATGTAATACTTAGCCTTGCCATGTCTCTTTTCTATTCTTCTTGTAGGCCACTTTGGTCTCTCCAATATTCTTGGAGAGCTACATGAACTAGACATCTATGGCATATTTAAGAAACAAGATTTGAAATACATCACAAATTATTGTGATTTATGAATCCAGTGCATACTATAGGTTTACAATAGGAAGGGGCAGAAAGAATCAATGTCTGAAAATAATTAAAAATAGCCAGTGTAACTGTGGTTTAGGAACAAAAGGATATTGCTAAATGGTCTTTAATGATTAGCAGCTTCCAGCTGCCTCAAATCTGTCACTTGAATAAGTTTTATTACTTAAGAAAGGGGACTGCAGAAGCAAGTCAAGAATAAAGAACAAGGAATAAAAACACAAATACACAGCTGTCTTTATTTTTTTTTAATATGGCTGTTTGATCTCTGATATTTATAAAGTTGGGCCTTTCAGACTAGCAGGCAATTAATGACCAAAACTGTTCCTATTTTGGAATTGAAATATTCTTTTAGAGAAACAGTTTCCAGATAATTAAGAGTCCAGTTAGATTTTAGCCTCGTAACTAGTATAGTACATGATCAATCTTCATAAAGGAGTTGTAAGAGATGGAACACTAAGAATTACCATTCAAATCAAGGTTGCAATATCTTTTCCCTGTACAGGTAGTCCTCGACTTACAACAATTCATTTAGTGACCATTCAAAGTTACAACAGTGTTGAAAAAAGTGACTTATGACCATTTTTCACACTAACGACCATTGCAGTATCCCCATGATCACATGATCAAAACTCAGAGGCTTGGCAAGTGATTCATATTTATGATGGTTGCAATGTCCTGGGGTCATGTGATCAGTTTTTGCAACCTTCTGACCAGCAAAGTCAGTGGGGAAGCCAGATTCACTTAACAACCATGTTACTAACTTAACAACTGCAGTGATTCACTTAATAACTGTGGCAAGAAAGGTTGTAAAATGTGAAAAAACTCATTTAACAAATGTTTTATTTAGCAGCATAAATTTGGGCTCCATTGTGGTTGTACGTTGAGGACTACCTGTATTTAAGGGTGTGTTGAATATTCTGCACATGTGATCTGTCCATAAGAAACAGGAAAATATGGACATACGGTTGACGTCACGGCGAAAATGGCTGGAAAATAGAGGGCTCCACCGAGCCCCGCAAAATCCAGCCAGTAACCGCTGTCGGGAGACCCTACAGGGTCATAGCTGCCTTGTAGGGGTGGTGAAGGAAGGAGAGGCACTTCGCTGACCACGAGGAACTCGCAATTTCCTCGTTAGGTCCGAAGCAAGTTCTCCCGAATGACAGCAGGGACGACGGCCATTTTCTGGCAGTCACAAAGCTGGGACAACCAGGACCACAAGATTTGTGCTGGAGCGGTTTGTGGACAGAGCATTGAAACTGGGTGAGATAATTACCAACTTTTACTCTAAAGACCTGATTTAAGTACAAGAATTTTAAAAGATAACTCCCAAGCCTAAGAAAGTGGTGACTAAATATATGGAGGGGGGGGGACTGAAAATCAAGAGGCTAAAGAAGCTCAGGAGAAGCTTTAAAACATAAAGAGCTTGAAAGAAGCTTAAACAACTTGAAAGGTGATTTTTGGGAGAAACGTCTTGTTTATTTGTATTTTTAAACCCCCTGGATTTATTGGATAATCAGCTGTTTTTGACAGACTTTTTAATGTTGGATTTGGGAATAAGAGAGCCATCTACTGAAGAAGAGAAGTACTACAGCACTATAGCCGCAGCATACTCAGTGAAAGTCAACCCAATACACACAAAGTCTAATACACAGAATAGAAGTAATAACATCTGGAGGACGGCCTGACCTTGACTCTACTGTTAGAAGATGACTTGGATAATTTGAGAATATTTAATGAGTTTTTTTTTCCCTTCTGAAGATTTTTAAAAGGAACTAATTTGCAAATAACTAAATTTTATTAAAATTGGCTATTGGATTATGGATCTGAAAGATTGGAGGAATCTAATGGATTAATTTGGATTTGGACTATTAATGTTATTCAACAGAACATTCTGTGAGACAAAAGTAGAAAGGTGTCAGAAGAAAAGAGAAAAGAAGGAAAGTTAAATAAGACTTTAAAATTTGGACAATTGGGAAGATATATAATTGGAAAACTATAAGGCTGTAAATTATTAAGAATTTTAAAGATCATACATTTAGGGGTTTTGGAGGTATAATTATGGGATTGATGAAATTTTATTAAGCAGGAGTTTTTAAATATTGAGATGTTGGAACTATGGAAATATTTTTTTTATAATTTTGTTATAAAATGGATTTACAGGGCACAATAGAGGTATATGAAGAAATATTTTTTATGCTAAAAAGTGTGCGTGAATCTATAATGAACAATAAGGAGACAAGGGGATTGTTTAAAGACACAGAAATGAATGTAGAAGTCACTCAACAATTGGGGGGAAAAGAGGAACACGATACTCAAGAAATAGATGAGAAATTAGAAAAAACAGTGGAAGGGAAAAATCAAAATGAGATGCAAGAAGTTAAAAATAAAGAAGAGAAAGGATTAATAAGTAGGACTCAATCAGATAACCCCTCAAAAGCTTATAATAGAACAGAGAGAAAAGAGAAAAATATTTTTTTAAAAAAAAAGGAAGTCTTATTGATGGGTGTTCAAATAATACAGCAGAAAGAGACAAAAGGTACCCAGAAGGGAAAGTTCAGTAGGCACAAAAACACCCAAAAGAGATACAAGATTCCAAGAGAGAGAGAGACAAAAGGCTGACCAAAAAGTCAATAAATGACGGAATTTTAAAAAGGTTAAGAGATGATGGATAATGAGAAAATATATTACCCGTGTTTCCCCGAAAATAAGACCCTGTCTTATATATTCTTTGAACCCTGAAATAAGCGCTTGGCCTTATTGCCATGCACTCAAAAGCCCAATTGGGCTTATTATCAGGGGATGTCTTATTTTGGGGGAAACAGGGTAATAAAATGGGAAGGTCACATATAGGGAAAATAGTAGTATATATGGTTAAAAAGGTTAAGAGATGATGGATAATGAGAAAATATATTACCCGTGTTTCCCCGAAAATAAGACCCTGTCTTATATATTCTTTGAACCCTGAAATAAGCGCTTGGCCTTATTGCCATGCACTCAAAAGCCCAATTGGGCTTATTATCAGGGGATGTCTTATTTTGGGGGAAACAGGGTAATAAAATGGGAAGGTCACATATAGGGAAAATAGTAGTATATATGGTATATTAATAGATAATATAACTTACCACAACTAAAATAAGTTAAGATTAGTAGATGGAAATTTAGGATTAGGTAATTTAATTGTATTATTAATATTAATAGTGTGTTAAAGTATATTGTGAATTTAAAATATTAAGGATTAGAAATTGTGGGGATTTTGAGATACACTCCCGGGATTGATTAAATATTGTTAATATCTGGCATTATTAGTAATACTACATATTTGGAATATTGAAGTTATGGTGGAATAATGGGTAATTCTTAAAATATTAAATAATAGTAATTTAATAGAGGATAACAAATACATGGCGTAAAGAAATGTTATCTATGTTTAAATGAATTAATGGGAAAAATGATAAAGGATTATGAAGAGAGAATAGTATTGTTGAAGTTGGAAGATTAGGATTACATATACTTATTTGTATTATTATTGTTAGCATTGTTTAAAAAAGACTTGATCCAGTCAATACACTGTCCACAAAATATGTATGGAATTATTATACTAAAATTTAATTTTAATTAAAATTAAAATTAAAAAAGAAGAAGAAGGAGGAGGAAAATATGTCTGCAGAAGCCATTTTGGGTGCCAGGGATTAAATCTTTCACTGGTTCAAAAACTAAAGTTATGGGGTCCACTTATATCACAGGGAGCAAGTTCGCTTCAATCCTTACCATTGATCATTTCTAAATTTCCTGAAAATAAAAGTATATCTATAATGCTGGTCAATGGTGGGATTCAAAAAATTTTACTACCAGTTCTGTGGACGTGGCTTGGTGGGCGTGGCTTGGTGGGCATGGCAGGGGAAGGATACTGTAAAATCTCAATTCCCTCCCCACTCCAGGGGAAGGTTACTGCAAAATCCCCATTTCCTCCCGATCAGCTGGGACTCAGGAGGCAGAGAATAGATGGGTGCGGGGCCAGTCAGAGGTGGTATTTAGCGGTTCTCCAAACTACTCAACATTTCTGCTACCAGTTCTCCAGAACTGGTCAGAACCTGCTGAATCCCACCTCTGATGCTGGTGATGTGGAAGACAAGACAAGAAAAGGAGGACCAATAACGAAGTGGGTAGACTCAATCACAGCAATGATAGGTGCACCACTGGAAGATCTGAAGGGCCAAACAGAGAACAAACTATCCTGAAGAAGGTCTATCTATGTGGTTGCTAAGAGTTAACATTTATTTCATGGTACATAATTAAACAAAAGAGTACTAAAAAATTTAAATCTACTAGAAACATGTATTCATCAAGAAGAAATACTCCATGTTCTTTTCTTCTTCTTCTTCTTCTTCTTTCTTTTTTTCTAGTTTTGCGTTTTGGTAGTCAGTTTAACTAGCCACCTCTTTGTAATATGCGTTATAGCAAGCAGAGGCATCTATTTTCAGGCTGTCAGGAAGGACAATTCAGATGTCAGTTCCAAGTGTATGTATTCTCCCAAATGATTCCAGAAGATTTAATTTGAAAGCTAGTAACAGCACAAGCAAACCTGCTGGAATGGAATCTACAGCTCCCTAAACTCCTTTTCTATGACTAATAGTAGGAATCTGTGCATATTTCATTGGGCTCACTTTTTAAAATTAAGAATTTATCACAACTTACATATGTACTCATATAAATATTAAACATGAGATTTAAAAAAAAAAACAACCCAACAATCTGAATGTGGAAGATAGCACAGTGGCAGATTTCCCACCTAATAAGAGAATATTGAGTTAGATTAGATCTAGGAAATATGAAACCTATGGACACTAGTTTAGTTTAGTTTAGTTTAGTTATTACTATTTTAGTAGAAATTGGCATATATTGCTGCCTAGTGTGTTTATAGGTTGGATACCAAAAAGGTGAATGAATACCAAGGAAGATTCCAGAACACCAGATCTATTTATCCTTGCAGCATTGAAGAACTCCATTCTCAAGACAATCACACCCAATAGTCAGGATGATCTCCCATGGAAATCAGTCACAAAGGGCTGCTTTCGTTAGGCAAGTTTTATAACTCTTCAATCTCTCTCCTAGAATTGCTTAGTGTAGGCAACTATAAGGAAAGGTTACATATTAATGAGGATTACAGAAGCTACATTGCTGAGTGTCTTGTGGGTATTGGGCTATTGGATTCTTAGCTAGGACAAAAGTGGAGAATAATTATATTAGTAGCCTTACCTTTCCATAGTTATGTTGGAGGCATCTAATTTGGAGTGACATACATGCATTCAACAGAGATATCTGCATTACTTTCTTTTGTATGGGAAGTTTCCATACAAACTCAAACCCTGATTAGAAATTTAAGCTCACACGGATGGGAATATCTGTTTAACTCTACAGCAAGGATGTCCGGTTGACTTCATAGACGTCATCAGACTGACTTCCCATTTCTTAGTAGGTGTGTTCTAATCCTTCTTGTGATGCCTGAATAAGACTGTTGTGCTAAATCACGGGTGTCAAACTTGATCGCGTCATGTGACATATTGCAACGTTTTTTGTCTTTGCGGAGCCAGGGTGGGCGTGGCCTGTGTGTGATGCATCCGCCCTGCGGGCCACCAGTTTCACACCCCTGTGCTAGATTAAACTGTTTGATCAGGATATCACTTCCTAAATAAGTGTGTTACTTGTTAGCGGTAGTCTTGCAGAAATGTGGAATAGTTGTCCATCATTCTGTGAAGATGGTTACTCTCTAGTCTTGACTGAAGTCCAAGCTCCAAACCCAAAGACCACAGCCTAAATTTTTAAAAACCAGTCGGATATTAGAATGGTACTGATCATGGTGGTTGTTGCAAAAAAAAAAACAAATTGTTTGGATCAGTATGAATTAAGCATTGCTGAGAGATAGCTTCTAGTGATTAGTTCTTGTCTATTGTTCTGTTTTAAGCTGTGGAAAAAGCGTTATATAGTAAATATAAGGAAGCCATCTTATTTTGTTGCCCCACTCCATACAGTTTATCCATTCATGATTCTTGAACAAGGAACATGTATAAAATTGAAGTGAAACTCATCGACCCAATTCCATACTTCTTCCACAGCTCTCTACTAAGATGAACTGTTCTCAGTATGCACATGCCTATCCAAAGAGAAGCAAATCTAATTAGGTAGACCTTTTTCCTCCCTTGCATTGCAGTAGCAGCTGTTGCTATTTTCCCCCCCCAGTCTGGTGGATCCTTGATCCTTGTATTCTACTAGCTACTAGAATAATCCATAGCACGCTGCTGACTATTAAAATAATATCCATTTTGTTACTGTACCGCATGCAGCTCTTTTAAATGTTTCTATAAACATTCAGAAACATTTTGCAGATTGGACAGAGACAATATTATTTATTAGAGGAAGTGCTGCTTTAAACATGTGGGCCTTTATTTACAGCTTTTCCCCCCAACTCAATCTCCCCCTAAATGTTAAAAAAACCCCAACCCTCAGTAAAAGTAGATTTCTGCTGCTGAAATATCCAAATAATCACAAGGAAGTGAGAAAAATGAGATGCTGTTTTGAACTGAAACCTTTACTGTACACCATACCTCACCTTCCTCTTTTGCTAAGATATAAATAAGACTTGATGTACAAGAAGCTTCATACTCATTACTGTCGTAGGTTTGAAAAGAAAAAAAGCAGAGGTCATTTCTTAAGAGGCTGATTTTCATGCAAAACACAGGGTGGTTGCTGTCACTCAGGGCTACTTACTCTATGCCCTCCACCATCTAATAATTGGGCTTCAGGTCATCCCCTTTGGTGGCACTTGGAATTCTAGAACCTCTGATTACTGCAGTATTTACAGATCCCTGAGGACAAAAATATAAATAAATGTAGGGTTAGGGTTAGGTCTTATAAATTTGTTTGGCCTTTTGTCTGGAATACATATGGGCTTGGACTTCGAAATCAGGGTGCAATAAACTGTATTTGTTCCTCCTGGTAGACTTGCTTGGTTAATGGGCCACCTGGTTAACCCATTGAAGAAAGGCAGCCTCTGAAAATGGACTCTTAACGGAGCTGGAGCAATAATAGTCCAAACAGGCAACAGTTTATGCGATCTTGAATGTCCTCTCTCTGTCTCTCTATCTCTCTATCCCTCTCTTTGTCTTTTCTTCTACTGCAGAGCAGTATTCAGGCCTGTACCAATTTTGATTTAAAGACTCAGCAGGGCATCCACAGTGTAAAATTTATTAGAGATTTTTAGAACATAGTTGAATATTTTTAAGAAGGTATCAGGACTCATACATTAGCTTCCCCAATATCATGAAAGAACTACCTACTTATTTGCATTGCTGAATCAATGCAGTATTCTTTGTTTGAATTTAGGATTTAATGCAACTGATAATTACTCCTTCCTTCCTCCTTTCCTTTCCTTTCCTTTCCTTTCCTTTCCTTTCCTTTCCTTTCCTTTCCTTTCCTTTCCTTTCCTTTCCTTTCGGTACACTTTAGATTTTTGTATAGGATTATTTCATATAGATTATACACTTTCCCAGATGCTTATGGGTATCTAATTGCAAGAAACCAGAATTATACTGCTAAGTTGCCAAGGCCAGAGCTACCATTAGGCAGTTCAGACAGAATATATTGGGGTGCATATTTAGCAATCCCTCAACTCATCCTTTTTAATTCCCCAGTTACCAATGCTGGCTGGAAAACCTGGGATTCACATACCTGAAACTTGCCAAGTTTGAAAAACACTGCTCTAAACTAACTTGCTGCTTCAGGTGTAATGGGAGACGGTAGCATTTTATTCAAGTAAGTATTAAGTGCCAGCTCAGTGATTTTCTATATAGGAGATGAAAAGAAACATTGCCCTGTGCATTGCCTCATGCAATAAAATCCTTGAATTGGACATAAAAATCACACACAGTAGAAAGAAAAACACTGAATAAAGATCCAACTATCTTATTTTAAAGAAATTTAGAGGTTGTTTTTTTTTTATTAAGAACAGAGGAAATGGGTTTTCTTTTCATGTTTTTTTTATCTCCCTGATTTCTTCATCACTCAGACAAAAGGTCCCTCCAGTCCATCATCATTCTTTTTCTCTCTCTCTCCTCTCTCTCCCTCCCTCCTTCTCCTCTTAAATAAGCCAGACTTTTTTCCCCCATGTCTGACTTTAGAGATGTGATTTGCCTTGGAATAACTGAGTTGAGCTTTGCATGAGTATTGGGAGTCTTGTCTCTGGCCATCTTTCCTGGACTCCTTCTAGTTTACAGATAGTTCTCAACTTACAACCGTTCGTTTAGTGACTGGTTGAAGTTACAATGGCACTGAAAAAAGTGACTTATGACCGGTTTTCGTACTTATGACATTTGCAGCATCCCCATGGTCACATGATCAAAATTTGGACGCTTGGCAACTGGTTCATATTTATGACGGTTGCAGTGTTCTGGGGTCATTTGATCCCCTTCTGCGACCTTCTGATCAGCAAAGTCCATGGGGAAGCCGGGTTCACTTAACAGCTGTGTTACTAACTTAACAACTGCAGCAATTCACTTAGCACCTGTGGCAAGAAAGGTTGCAAAACTCCGTTAACAACTGTCTCGCTTAGCAACTGAAATTTTGGGCTCAATTGTGGTCATAAGTCGAGGACTACCTGTACTTTCTCTGTAAAGGTCCCAGTTCTGTCTCTGGTGCCATGTGCTTTTTCTTTTTACACTGAGCTACATAAGATCTCTTCCTAACAATTCCTGGCCATCACTTTTGCCTGACCATATTTTCATTTCTGAATGAGGACTTTTAAAATAAACTAAATAAATAAAAAGTTAAATAAATAAAAAGTTAGAATGTTCTACTCCCATTCTGAAACTGTGAATGCAACTGGAAACAGAGGAGGAAAACTATGGTTTGATTACATTTTTGTTATTAATAATGTTCCTTGGATTGACATACAGAGACTGTACACGAGAGATGCAGAGTTAATGTTTTTATTCATTTGTCTGATTTTCAGCTGTTAGGAAATGGGGGGGGGCTGTGCTTCTGTTTTTAACTATAAATTGGGATACCATCATCCTTTATGTTTATAGTTCTTTTCTTTCTGAGAAACTTATACCACAAACATTTCTGTGCCTACAGCTGGGAAATTATACCATGGCTACATTTAACTGACATTAGTTTTGTGAGCGCCGAAGGCTGAGCGCCGAAGAATTGAGGCCTTTGAACTATGGTGCTGGAGAAGACTCCTGCGAGTCCCTTGGACTGCTAGGTGAACAAACCGGTCAGTCCTAGAGGAGATCAACCCTGACTGCTCTTTAGAAGGCCAGATCCTGAAGATGAAACTCAAATACTTTGGGCACCTAATGAGAAGGAAGGAGTCACTGGAGAAGAGCCTAATGCTGGGAAAGATTGAGGGCAAAAGAAGAAGGGGACGACAGAGAATGAGGTGGCTGGATGGAGTCACTGAAGCAGTAGGCGTGAGCTTAAATGGACTCCAGAGGATGGTAGAGAACAGGAAGGCCTGGAGGAATGTTGTCCATGGGGTCGCGATGGGTCGGACACGACTTCGCAACTAACAACAACAACAACAAGTTTTGTTAAGGAGGGGAAGCAAGAGAACTAAAAATATTCCCATCACTCAACAGTGGCTTCTATCATTTGCATTACTACACTTGAAATTATATTTTCCAAAGATTATGTTTAATGGGAGATCATAATGAGAAATTTAACAAAGGAACCCATTGTGTCCTGGATATCACCTTCTCCATAAACCAACCTTATTTTGATGCAATTATCATTAACGGTTGTTTTACTATTCTGAAAGCACTATACTACTTTTCTCTCACGTACAACTCTCTCCCCTTCCAAAAATTCATCTTGTCAGAGGTTTGCAGATGGTCCATCCTAAATTACAAGAATGAAGATTAGGAGCCCAAAAGGCAGTTTAGTCAAAAGTGAGGTTGGAAAGTCAACAGAGGAACAAAGTGGAATGGAAGGAGTGACATGGGAACCAAGGTATCAGATTACACGATAAATAGATGAGGCAGAAGCTGAGAGATATGACAGAAGAAAAATTCACAAAACTCTGATCCCTGGTCAGAATGAAATGGCTAGTACTGGCTCTCTCTTGTTCACTTGGTTTGTTTGCTGGCTGTATTAAAGTTAATAGCAGCGCAAAAAGCAGGTTTGTTTTGTTGGCAATACCTCAACTGCTACACAAAAATTGTCCCTGTGTGCTTGCAGCTCCACCTCCTGGGCAGCTGCTTTTGTGACAGGAAAGCTAAGAACTAGCATCTACTTGGCCAATTTTTTTTTTACTTTTGAGACCATTAAATAATAATCCAGTAAACAGCTTCCAAATTCTAACTTTTGGGTAATTTAAATACATTTCCCATTATGCTGAGTATTTGATGTCCCTCTTTTTACTCATGTAAGAATATTTTTTGTAATAAAAGCTGACTTGCCTTCTAGAGCAGGACTCTCCAAACTTGGCAACTTTAAAACTTGTAGACTTTAACTCCTAGAATTCCCCAGCCAGCCATGAGTCTTACATGAGTAAAAAGAGGGAAGTCAAAAACTTGTTGGGGAATTCTGGGAGTTGAAGTCCATGTCTTAAAGTTGCCAAGTTTGGAGAGTCCTGCTCTAGAACAAGAATACAGTACATGCAACCATTCAGCTGTCACAGAATCAGAAATCCAAGAAGTGAAGCATGCTGGAGTATGTAGTTTCAGCAACATCTAAAGCAGTGTTGGTGAACCTTTTTGGCACCGAGTGCCGAAATGGGGGTGTGCGTGCGTGTGTGCCGGAAACCAGAAGAGCAGCCGCCCAGTGTGCATGTGTGCGCTGGGAAGATGATCATCTGGTTTCTGGCGCACATGTGCATGCGCACCGGCCACCTGGTCTTCCAGTTTCTGGCGTGCATGCCAGAGGTGGGTTCCTACTGGTTCGGACCGGCTCTATAGAACCGTTAGTGACATGGCGGCCTGGATCGCTGGAACCGGCAGCGACCCAGGCCTGCCAAGCCCCCGAGCCAGTTCTCTCAGCGGCGCCATAGGCGGTGCCATCTTGTTTTTTGCTTCTGTGCATGCGCAGAAGCTTTTTTTAAGTACTGCACATGCACGCGTGTGGCGCATCCCTGAGCAAAACTGCAGTACCTGAATCCGGAACCCACCGCTGGTACATGCGTGTGCGAAGACCACATGGCATGCATGCGCGTGCCAGAAACTGGAAAATCATTTTCCCGGCACGCGCATGTGCACCGGGCGGCTGCTTTTCCGGTTTCCAGCACTCCCGCGCACGTGAAGACCAGCTGGCCGGCGTGCCAGAACCTGGAAGAGCAACGGGCAATGGCTCGTGTGCCCGGAGAGATGGCTCTGTGTGCCACTTCCAGCATGCGTGCCATAGGTTCACCATCATGAATCTAGACGATCACACTTTGTGGCCCCAAGCTTTTAATATTTTCATGCAAAAATAGCCCATTACAACTCAATATTATGCTTATCTACTTCCAGACCCTGAGAAGCTAATCTAATCTAATCTAATTATGTAAATTAATTTACCTAGTAACCTAATTTAATTTGCATAGTAAATTAAAACAATCTGCTATAATAAAATTGCCTAGTTCATCTCCTTTCTATGTTTCCACCTATCAAAGTTTAGTTTTTAACAGCTGAATGTTCTGTTTGCCAAAATCAGAAGCCAAGTTTATTTTCTTGGTTGTTTTTTTCTTCCACAAGTTTTGAGAAAGCCATTAAGCCTGAGTCAAAACCTTCAAAACCTTCCAAGTGTGGCAGGCCAAAGTCTCTAATAAGATATGGCTTCGGCCTGACACTAATACTATTTCTGGGGATGAGCAGTTATTGTATACAGCAAACTTACACACGATATAAAACTGAAATATAGGTAGGGCTTAAGCATTACCCATCGTTTACTTCTCTACTTCTCTGCTTTTTTCTGAACCAAAAGTGCTTTTTTCAAAACGCAACTGGACTGGTTTTTTGTTGTTGTTGTTTTTGCTTGAAGATGTTTTGCTTCTCATTTAAGAAGCTTCTTGGATGAGAAGCAAAACATCTTCAAGGGGGAGGGGGAATCCAGTTGCTTTTTGAAAAAGCACTTTTGGGACAACTATGACCTGTATGACTGAGAATCTCCATAGATACTTTTTTTTTTATTATTATTATTTTATCCACTCTGTCTGGGAAAGAATTTTTGGAGCAAGCAGATATCTACAACAGATAGCGGTACCTAGCCAAACTGGCTGATGTTGAAAAACTGAGCAGAGTCAATCATGTTTAAATGGGAGGCTAGTAAAAAAATAAAATAAAGAAATCAAAGAAAGAAGACATTTAATTGGCCTTAAGTTACAGCAGGAGTTTGAAAACATATCCAAAGGTAATCTTTACAACTATTCACTCAGGCTGCGAGCGAGTAGAGGTGGGGCAAGTGAAGCCAAACAAAAAGATAGCACCTTGGCAAAGGTCATCTCATGGATTCATGGTATAAGCACAATTCAAACGTGCCTCTTATTTTATCTCTTCATCAGGTCCAGATTTGAGGAACTGTAGCTCTCTACATGTTGCTGAGCTACCATCTCCCAGCAGCTTCATCTGCAATGTTGGAAATACTGACAGTCAGGAACATCTAGAACAGCGGTTCTCAACCTGTGGGTCGCGACCCCTGTGGGGGTCGAACGACCCTTTCACAGGGGTCGCCGCACGTGCTAGCCCGCCATCTTGGTGCCACCGTCAGCAGGGGTGAAATGCTCCCGGTTCGGGCGTACCTGCGGGTCGCCGGACAGCCGGTAGCGACGGAAGCGGGAGACTTCGCCCACCTGCCCGGACACCACCATTTGGGTTCTTTTACCCTCTGCGCATGCGCAGAACGCTTTGCGCATGCGCAGAGGGTAAAAGAACACAAATGCGGCGTCCGGGCGGGTGGGCGAAGTCTCCCGCTTCCGTCGCTACCAGCTGTCCGGCGATCCGCAGGCACGCCCGAACCGGGAGCATTTCACCCTGGTGCCACGCCCCCTTTGTCACCTCATCACGCATGGGAAGGGGGCGGGGGTCACGGCGGCGGGTCAGGGGTCGCGGGGGGGGGTCGCCACATTAGGAAGGTTGAGAACCACTGACCTAGAAGGACATATGTTTTCTTACATTGAGGAAGACTTTAGGCCAGAGGTCTTCAAACTTGGCAACTTTAAGACTTGTGGACTTCAACTCCCAGAATTCTCCAGCCAGCATAGCATAGCTGGCTGGAGAATTCTGGGAGTTGAAGTCCAAAGTCTTAAAGTTGCCAAGTTTGGGGACCCCTGCTTTAGGCAATAACCACGAAAATGTGCCTGAATGCACAGAGATAGTCAACTCCCAAGGATGACTCTGCTTTCCTCTCTAACCCATTTCTTCCATCCACTTTTCTATTAATTGATAGATCCCTAATAAAGATATCACCGAGCTGTGGTTTTGTTTTTCTTCCTCGTGGATCAACACAGCTATGGGTGATTTCAATTTTTTTAAACTTAATATGTGTTCTGGGAAGGAAATCCGGTCAAAAATAACTGATCTGCAGTGGATGGAAAGTCTTGTTGTTCATTATGTGGGGCAGAGATGAACAAATAGACCATAGCACCACTTTTAATTGTTATACAGTCAGTTCTCCTTTCTGTCACATTTAATAGGGGAAAAGATTTTCAGGAATATATTTTGAAAAGAGGAAGGAAGCAGCACATGTTTTTGAAATGTCAAGTTCAGCTCTTTGGAAGGTGTCTGACATATGGGAGAAGGCAACACTTTTATGGATAGGGTGAAAGTTATCTATTCTTTGCCTTAGCAAAAACTTAAATCTCTCTCTCTCTCTCTCTCTCTCTCTCTCTCTCTCTCTCTCTCTCTCTCTCTCTCCTTTCCTCCCTCTCTCCCTCCCTCCCCTTGTATAAACAGCCCCTGTTCTGGCACAGTGAAACTAAGTTGATACGTACCATTTTCCTTTTTTCCACATAAGCTGGAATCCAGTCGAATATTTCTCTTAACTTCTTCAGATGGTCTCCTTGTCTAGTCCTGACTTTTAAATGTGCCTGGTTAAATATTCCATATAGATTCGATAAAGTAGCAGGACATTGCACGTTTGCAAAAGCAAACAGGATGGGGCATGGGAAAAAAGTTGCAGTGTTCATTGGAATTATAGACAATACATGGAAAGTCCTGCATAGTTAATGTTTAAGAAGCATATCAAGAGTTAATGAAGAAATTATTCTTACACTGATCAAATCTTTATGATCAGAATCCTTGCATGGCTTTTCCAAACTTGGAGTGGGGCATGAAATAGGTAAGTATCTTTTTTGGAGGGTGCCAGGTGACCGCCCAGACTAGTCACTGCATTGTTTTGGCAAGATTTTTGAAGTGATTTGCCATTATCAGCTTCCTAGGACTGAGTGTGATAGACTGGCCCAAGGTCACCCCGCTGGCTTTGTGCCTAAAACAGAACTAGAACTCCCAATTTTCTGGTTTCTAGCCTGGTGCCTTAAGCACTTCAACAAATTGGCTCCCCGGTAACTCCCTAGTGTAGGATTTTTGTTTTTTGAGGGGCAAATGAGGGCCTTACTCCATTGTATTTGGAGGAAATCACATTGGATCTCTTAGGAAGTTGTCTCAAAGTAAGTTATGTCAAGGTTATAAAATCCCACATTTCTTTTAATGATCTCTTCTATTATATTATTCAAATTTACTAACAGGTAGTCCTTGATGTATGACCCCAATTGATCCCAGAATTTGTATTGTTAAGAAAGACAGTTGTGAAGCGAGCCGCACCTAATTTTACGACCTTTTTGGCCATGGCCGGTAAGCAAATCACTGCAGTTTTTAAGCGAATCATGCGGTCATTAAGCAAACCCGGCTTCCCCCATTGACTATCTGCCGTAAGACAATTGGGAAGGTCTTCACGTGACCCCAGAACACTGCAACTGTTGTAAATGCATGCCAATTGCCAAGCCCCCAAATATTGACCACGTGACCCTAAGGATGCTGTGTCAGTTGTAAGTGCGAGGACCACTTGTAAGTCACTTTTTTTCAGTACCACTGTAACTTCGAACAGTCACTAAATGAATGTTTGTAAGTCAAGGATTATATTATACATACACAATTAAAAGGGACAGGACAATTCTGCCAACATTCCCTTGTTTCCTTTGTCTAAATATTCCTAGTGAATCCCAGTTCACAAATTATTATTAACATTTTATGCTATCAAATAGGACATATACTCCAGTCTCTCTGTAAAATCCCAATCTATTTAGAGCAGTGGTTCTCAACCTTCCTAATGCCGCAACCCCCTCCCCGCTGCCGCGACCCCCGCCCCTCCCTCTCCCCGCGCATGCGCATTTCCAGTCACCAAGATGGCAGGCTAGCACGCGCTTAGGCGACCCCTGTGAAAGGGTCGTTCGACCTCCAAAGGGGTCGCGACCCACAGGTTGAGAACCGCTGATTTAGAGAGTCCTATAAGTGAAAAACATGTGTTGAACATACTGCTTTTGGTCCCCATTAATGTGAATGCCAAGTATTGGATAATAGAACTCTTCATTCTTAAAAATGATTTGAAACAGGTCTGTTGGATGATGTAGATGCATAAGCACACCATCAGCACATCATCTTTTTAAAGCAGCAACATCCTTTTTCTCTCTCCAGATTTCTACTCAAGCCTGAAAAATGAATCTGCTTTGATAAATCAATCTGCGTAATTTGTTAAAGCGGCTATGCAAACCCCCCTTTCTACATGGAACCTGGTGTAGAAAGTTAGCACACACACCCCTCCTAGAAGAATGAAATATTTTGAGGAAATATTAAAAAAAGGCAGAATATTATATTTCCCTAAATGAGAAATGGAGAAACATTTTTTTTAGAGGCAGGAAGCAGACTCACTCTTAATATCCCCCCCCTCCAAGCAGATATTTTGTGCCCATTAAGAAAGACTGGGCCAGCCTATCTACAAAACAAAAGACCTTCAACTCCAGGATGATGGGATTATCCTTCAGGACATAATAGGATTAACCCACTACCATTTAGCAGAAGACACAGAGGTCACTACATTGTGCAATCTTCTAAGGGTATTTTCAGTCATTGCAACACCCTCAGAAACGTCAACCAAACTTAGCTCAGACAAACACCTAGGATTTGTACTTTGCCTATAGAGCCAGCTATGACCCCTACATAACCCCTACATGGCCCCATGGGAGTCTGACAACAGCCAATAGAATACATGTTCTTGCACAGGAACAGGAAGGTCAAGTGCAAAGCCCAAGAGAAGGTATAACCACCCCCTCAACTCCATGTGGTCAGCTGCCCAGAACCCATGTGGTTCTGCTTCATCATTAAACCATCTTTCCAAGCAGCCTCCATGTTTCCAGTGTCTTTCCCCTGGCTTGGAACTGAACCAGACGGATATTTCTTCCAACACTGGAAAACGACAGCTATTGTGATCAGTTTATTTAATGTATGTAACTCATGGAAGTAAAGGTCATTTTCCAGGCTTGTATTACGGCTTGAGAAAGGATGCATGTGTTCTAAAGATGTCCTATGTTCATTGTTCTCCAAGTTCTGAAGTTTCTCTGGTTCATTTCTGATGTATGAACAGCCCTATAATTGATGTTATCAATGCAGAATTGTTCTCAGTGTAAAAGGAGCTTTCCCAAATTGCAGAACAGGAGTAATTTGAAAGCAACCAAATTAAATCATTTTACCAGAGGCTATAAAGATTTTTTTCCCCAGTTCTCTGCATATGTGGAGATAAAACAAAGTTAAACTGTGATTTAGATAGAAGAAGCTAGATTACTAGCCTTCTAGCAACCTTGTTGGGAAGGCAGCAGTTTTCATACGTGAGCCTAACATTATACATTGCATTCAGGAGAATTTGTTTCTTTGGTTATATTATTCTCTGTCCTCTCCAACAAACTAGCTTTATTATTTGAAGACTAGCTTTATTATTTGGCAGAGGGAGAGAACTGCCCAAGGCAAAAGATTTTGGATTTCATGAGGAAATGTCATATTGCTAACAATTTGTTATTGTTATGTTTTGATTACAAATAAAATGAAGATATGCTTATAAGATTTTTTGTCAGAGGTATCAGAAGGTGTCATCTTACGGCATCTAAACTCATATTCTTATGGTTGGCATATAAGAAAAGAATTATTCAGTGTATGTTTTACATTAAACAATGAACTTCTGAAACGGGAGGAGGAGGAGGAGGAGGAGGAGGAAGAGGAGGAGGAGGAGGAGGCGGAGGAGGAAACATCTTCATAGCATTTGAATCCACAATTTATTTATTTCTCACTCAAGCTCTCAAAGAAATGCAAAACACCAAGAATACACTGGTCAATGCAAGGCAAATTCAAACACATCCACCACTGAGATGGGTCAATTCTTGAGGGTGGTAGGAAGACACAAGGGAAAAGGAAGAGGGTTGGGGAATGATTTAAGAAAATATAAAATAGAGCAATCTAGTATTTCTCTGATGGGTTGGCTTCACTACATTTTATTCACTGATAGACCTGGAGTACAACGCATGCCATAAATCTACTCAGTGTAAATGATGCATTTACCCATGCAGCTAAATGTATACATTGGATTGAGAAGTTTGACATGCTGAGTTAGGTTTTGCTGTATAACACATTTCTAGGCCATTGATACATATATTATGTGCAAATTGAGAGCCGAGTTAAATGAGTTGTATTTTCTTTTCTATTACTGGGACACTTCACCCTCAGCAAATTCCCAGGAGCACATTTTAGAAGAATGCTTGTATGAGTAAAATTCTAGGCCAAATATCAGAAGATTGAGATTAGCACAGGAAAAAGATGTCATCAGGAAAACAAAGTATTGCATTACAGTTCCTTTTCCTGCCTTTGCAGAATTTATGGCTACAACTCTTGTGTTCTCAACTATTACCCAGTGGCTGCACCCCCATGATTTATGATTCCTAAGTAAGGGTGCTATTCATTATCTCATTAAAAAATCTGCACAGGGAAGGCAGTTCTGCCCTTATTGGTTTTAGGAATGGTAGTCTTGGCAAATGCCCAGCTCCAGATAAGTTCGCATTACTTGTATACAGAAGTAAGTTTCTCAGGCTTCTCTAAACTAGGTCCACTTCAGGGGTGGGTTCCTCCCAGTTCGGACCGGTTCTCCTGAACTGGTAGCAGCCTGCTGGTGACATCACGATGATGTCACCGAACCGGATTTTCGGTGCCGGTCCGTGGGGGGGCGCCATCTTTTTTTTATTTTTTTCCTTTTTTTTTTTAATTTTATTTCCTTCTAAGCATGCGCAGAAGCCAACTTCCGGCACTGTGCATGTGGTCGCCATCTTTTTTTCAGCTTTATTTTTTTTCCGGATTTTTTCACGCGCGCGCACCTACGAGGTGCGCCCACGCGGCGCGGGAGGGAGTGAACCGGTAGTGAGGTAAGTTGGAACCCACCTCTGGTCCACTTGTGATAAGATGGCAACTTCATAAAAGACTGCAGCTTGAAAATTCATGCTTTACTTTTCATTCTTCCAAAAGGAAAAGCAGTTCCATGAAGGAAACAAAATTCAATCTGTTTGGAACTAGCCACATCAGATATTATCAGATATGGTAGCCATGTCCATCCACCCCTCCTTTCACAGAGTTGTTTTAAGAAGGAACATTTAACAGGAAAAAAAGTAAAACCTGATTTTTGTCACATATTTGTTTCAGAAGAGGGAATCGCAATAGCACTTAGACTTATATACCGCTTCATAGCGCTTTTACAGCCCTCTCTAAGCGGTTTACAGCGTCAGCCTATTGCCCCCAACAATCTGGGTCCTCATTTTATCCACCTCGGAAGGATGGCTGAGTCAACCTTGAGCCGGTGAGATTTGAACCACTGAACTGCAGCTAGCAGTCAGCTGAAGTAGCCTGCAGTACTGCACTCTAACCACTGCGCCACCTTGGCTTCTTTCTAAGAAAGAAAAAAAAAGAATCTTTTGGAAACAAACCCATGCAACTTTTTTTTGGTTTGGTGATCCAATTTATTTCAAGTCTTTTTGTGATTTGTTCAATCTTTTTTTTTTTTTCCTTTTCACTTTCCTGGATAGTCATTTGCATCCCTCAGCTGATGCAGTGCTGATTGCAGTGTGGAGTCTTAAATCTTTGTACTCTGCCCAGAATGTTATTAAATCAGATTTTAGCAGGATTTGCTTTGCACAGGCAGGTATTGGAATTTTACTGCCACTCATTGCCAGGAGAGCTGGAGCACAAAACTGTGTCAACTTTAATCTCAATTTGTTCAACTAAAAATGCAAAATTAAAGAAAAAAGGAGAAATGTTGAATATTGCCAGTGTGCATGATTGATAACATTGTGTCATTTGGGAACATTTAATATTATAAACGGAATACTGCACTACTCTACCCTAATCGTGACATATTTAACATTTTAAAGCTGCATGTAATCATTTTATGGTACAAAATGAGTATTATTAGAAGATTATACTGTAGTGCTTTGTCAAATCCTTGTATGTGAACAGAACATTCATAGATAAAAAAAAGTTACAAGCAAATAATCATTGTAAAAATGTACTTCTTTCAAGAATAGCAATTAAATCTACCCCTTTATCATGCTATGTTACTGAATCATCCCCAAAGTTTCAGGATAATATCTACTATAAAGTAAAATATTTATTACAATGCTGAAAATCTTTCTCGTTCAAAATGAGAAAAATGCTGCCGAAACTTCAGGGTTTAGTAAAGGAGCTATCAGAAGTCTTCCAGTTAGAAAATAGTTATAGGAGTAGAGTTGCTTTTCAAAGCAATTGGAAGATTTTGCTGATTATAAAGCACAAAGGCACAGATGAAAAAGTAATTTTCTGACCAATCCTGGCATTTACAACCGTTGCAAGTCTGTAAAGCCAAGGAAAACTGAAATAAGTTCATAAGCACAGTCACGGTTTCACTTAATGACCACTTCACTTACAACCAAGTTGCTAGTCCCTATTATGGTCACTAAACAGTTCAGAAAAATGCCTGTCCACCCAACTGGAATCCAAAAGTGGGTAAAAAAGTTAAAGTGGCAACCACAACCTTGTGATCCAAGCCCCATCCCCCTTTTACATGTGTCATGTAAAAAATGTAACCATAATCAGTTAAAGAACCACAAAGCTGGTGCACTCCAAATGTGTTGTTCGACGTCAGTGGCCTTCAGGAAACTGGCTGTAAATTCCGAGTTTGCATCTCTTTCCGGTTATCAAGTGGACTTCCATATTTTGTAGCCAAGATCTAGTAACCTGTTCTTTATCAGTCATGTTTGCATTGTGGTTTCTTCCTCTGCTAAGCTCCTATTGGTTGCCATGCCATATTTTGGGGCAGGTAAGGAAAGTTTTGTCTCCAGACTTTCATAAATGAATCGAGGAGAAAAGAACTGCAATATTAGAAATAAATATCTGCCACATAATATCCGCTTGGGGGTTGTGATGTGATTTTTCTCCTTCGGTAACTGAAAGAAGTGCTTGTCAATGAATGGATCTATTTAATTTATATATTGCCCTAAGCCTTTGGATAAATCTCAGGTGTCTGCCATAAACTTTGCTTTGAAGCAAACCCTTCCAAGCCTCCTTTTTTTTGCCTCATTTCATTCTATAGAGAATCAGAAAGATGTCAGCTGTTGGCTACACAGTACTTTGGTTTTCACATATCGATGGCAGCAGGAAGAGGGAAAGGAAAGTAACACTCCCACTGACACAACTCCTGCTTCTGAAAAACAAGCAAACTATCCCTTCCTATTGAACTGCCCCCAAAGGGAGGTTTGTTTCAGTTCACCCCTAGTTTAGATGGATGCCTTCTAAATTAAATTCGGATCAGTCATGCTGTAGTAGCTAATGAGGTACTTCACAATGTTGAAAGTACAGATTGCTGTTTTGTGGAAATTCCTTCTTTAGTCTTCTGGGTCATAATGGAAACCAAATTATCACAGCTAATAGGGCCCGTGTTTTCTTGCATGTTTTCAAAAGACTACTTTGCTGCTAGGGTTGCTACTCAACATTTCAGTTCTGTGTGACAACTAAAAGGTTAAAATGCTTCTATTCCAAGGGTGTCAAACTCACGTCATCACGGCGGCGTCATGTGACCAGGGGTGGGTTCTAACTTACCTCGCTGCCGGTTCGCTTCCTCCCACGCCGCGTGGCCATGCCTCGTGGGTGCGCGCACCTCATGGGCGCATGTGTGCTTTGCACGCACGCGCACGTGCAGTCCCCCAAAAAAAATTTTTAAAAAAACCCCGCTAAAAACAAGATGGCGATGCATGCGCAGTGCCGGAAACTCGGCTTCTGCGCATGTGCAGAAGAAAAAAAAATAAAAAAAATAAAAAAAAGGCGGCGCCCACGGACCGGATCAGTGATGTCATCGTGACATCACGAGCGGGTCATTACCGGTTCGGGAGAACCAGTCCGAACTGGGAGGAACCCACCTCTGCATGTGACGTATCGGGACTTCCCCCCCCCCTTCGTTAAACCAGGTGTGGGCTTGGCCAGCACGTGATGCATCCAGCCCATGGGCCGGGAGTTTGACAGCCCTGTTCTATTCCATCTAGAAGGCTTCCCCCCACCCCCCATCAAATGGAAACTCAAGAACACAGATTCATCTAGAACAGGAAGAAACATCTGGAGGCTGATAGCCTAATTTTAAAGCACTTTGCAGTCAATTAATCCAGCGATTTGGACAGTTATTTGTCCCTCCCTTGCATCCTATTTTATGAGGCTGAATGGGGGGAAAAAAAGATATCAGAAAAGAGGAACTCAGAAAAAAAATGTATTGCCCTCACCTACTTTTTGACCTCAGTGTGTTTCCAATTATCTGTTTAGAGGTGTGTGCATATTTTAAAAAAATAAATAAAATCAGAAGTGTTTCTGACTCAACCTCTCTGACTAGGGAAAAAATAATAATTTTGGCAATTTCCTTGAAGCCACTTGGTGCAAGGGGTGAAGTACTATTTCTACATAATTTTCAAAGCATGCACATACTTAGGTATCTTACATTAATAATAGATAGTTTGTGCAGGACTGCAGCCTTTGATAGGAAAAAAAAAATGACCATCTGTTCTAGAATCTGAATGGGGTCTCTTATTTAAGATGCAAAAGAAAGATCAAGAATAGAAATAAGAGGACAGTGCCCCAATTCATGGCATTAACACATCCACACTGTCATTATTTTAAATTCAATTTATATCTTGATTAGAAATGAATGTGAGCATTAAACTTAAGGAATAGTTGTATTCTAGAGAAAGCAAAAAGATCCTGTTGTGAAAAAGAATATAGAATTGGGGGGGGGGGGAATCCAGTTCAAGGGCTAGTACAAGTCCTGTAGGCGAGATGTGCTTTTTCATCATTAGAAGCATCCTTATAGTTGAAAATATTTGCTTTTGGCATATTATGAATGACTTTGTACATTCATTGCAATACCCATTCATGATATATAGGAAGGTATAATTCTGTATTTTTTTTTTCCAATCAGAGTCCAGTAAAGCTACCAGTTAAAAGGCTGTTTAGTCAAGCTCCACTCCTGGTGACTTCATAGAAATATCCATGTAGTTTATTTGCAGGCAACAGAGAAGCGATTTGACATGGCCTTTTCTCGGATTTTATTTTTTAATCGTCCTCGTCTAACCTACTACATCAGGATTTCTTCCAAGATATCTCTATACGAATCTGATCTGATCTGACTTAAGCTTTTTTTTTTTGGGAGATCAGCCAATAAGCTGGCAACTCTAAAACTACGTTTCCCCCTATATACTCCCCATTAAGTTTGTACAAGCCACTGCCTCTTTGCAGAATTGCTTCAAAGGAGCAAAGAATTTGAGATACACCTAGAGATATTTCACTTTGGGGCTGCCAATCGAAGTAATTGCTTTGACATGGCTCATCTACATCAAACCTTTGGTAAGGAGCAAATGCTTTAATGCTCTATGGAGTATTCTTGGGGGGAAAAATATCCTTCAATGAAAGGCTTTGTGTAGCTGTGTTCTCAATCCAGTGTTTGTTCATCTCTTCAAAACATTATTAATTTCTCCAATTCCCATTTATACTTAATAAATTAATTATCTCAGCAAATGATCTGGGCCAACCTGATGCCATCTAAATGTATTAAATTTCTGCTCTCTGCATTCCCAACCACGTGTGATTTTCAGTCACATAGATGAACATTTTGGGAACCCAGAGAACCAGAAAGCATTAAGTTGAGAAAGGATGTGCTAGGTTTGCATGGTTCCAGTTTGATATGGAATTGCATCTAGCCTGGATTTGAAACTTTGAAGCTCAAGTGTACCTTTGCTGTGGCTTCTCATCTATAGTAGCATTTGGACCGACCTGTAAATATTCCTTACTAGGAATACACGCTAATCCCGTGATGGTGAACCTATGGTACGCGTGCCACAGGTGGCACATGAAGCCATATCTGAGGGCACGCGAGGCGTTGCCCTGTCAGCTCCAGCGCGCATGTGCGCACTGGCCAGCTGATTTTTGGCCTTCCGGAGGACGGGGGCACGTCATTTTCGCCTTCCCCAGGCTTCAGGAAAGCTTCCGGAGCCTGTGGATGGCGAAAAACAGACCCAATGGCCCAACCGGAAATTCGGAAACTAACGTCCGGTTGGGCCGTTGGGTCCGTTTTTCGCCATCCACAGACTCCGGAGGCTTCAGTGAGCCCTGTGCGCATGCACGGGGGGGGAGCGTGGGGGGGGGGTGTGGACGCATGTGCACGGGTGGGCAGCGGGGGTTGTGCACGCATGCGTGGGGGGAGGGCATTGCATTATGGGTATGGACATGCACGCGCACGCTATCACGAGCGCGCCCTTTTGGCACCCGAGCAAAAAAAGGTTCGCCATCACTGCTCTAACCTATTACTGCAGACTTGATCAAACAATGCTGACTTTCAGTAAGTTGGCATCTTATAGGTTATTTTTTCTTTTACATTGACCACCTTTTAATTTCCCCATTTTTCATAATTATATTAGTGAATGGCTGAGTACATGGGAGGTACAGTAGGCTTGGATCTAAGACTATTTCTGAATAAATGTACCAGATCTTCTATCTAATCTTACCAAACTTATTTCTAGAAGATAGCAATACCACTTAGACTTATATACCGCTTCACAATACTTTACAGCCGTCCGTAAGCGGTTTATAGTCAGCATATTTCCTCCAACAATCTGGGTCCTCATTTTACCAACCTCGGAAGAATGGAAGGCTGAGTCAACCTTGAGCCGGTGAGAATCAAACTGCTGGCAGTAGGCAGAATTAGCCTGCAATACTGCATTCTAATCACTGTGCCAAGGCTCCTTACTAGATAACTAGTATATATTAGATAACTAATAGATAGATATTTTAGCGTAATGGGCTTATATTTAATTATTTTTAACAGCCTACCTATTGTAACATAAAAATATTGAATCTCTCGCATGAAGAGCCCTCTTAGTGAAATTCCTTTGCTCATTCTGGCTTAGATGGCATGCAGCTGGTGTAATCAATCCACTGTTTAGTAATGTTTTACTGCAGGGATTCCCAAACTTTATGTCATTTTAACACCCTGTGAAATTCCCTGTGAATCCCACCCCCCAACAAAATAAACATCAGAAGGAATCCCGAAAGGACTTCTGTTCCAATGATCCAGCCACTCACCATAGCTCCTGAAATCCCCCAATTTACTTCAAACAGGCTTGCGCACCTAAAGCTGGATCATTGTCACAACTCAACCCTGGGTTTGGGCTTTATTTCAACAACTTCTGCACTCACCACAATTCCTGAAATCACCCCAATTTACTTCAAAATGCTGCCCAAGTTGATCCAGGCAGGACTGGAACCTTTTTTTCTTGCCTAGCCTCAGTCTATCTTCTTCCAAAGTGGTTCTTCGCCTGAGAGCATCATGCTGTTTTAGTGGCTGTTCCAGGCAGCTTAACCAGTAGGCCTTATGGATGGGAGGTACCAGGACTCAGCATAGCACCATCAAGAAAAGCCACTCAGGTTGAGACTAGGCAGGGATGTCTTGATGCTGGCCAAGTCCCCTTGCATAGCATTCAGAATTGAGGGTATTGCAAGAGCTCCTGAGAATTTGGGCATTTGGATTTTGTGGGCAGGCTAGTCCAGCACCCGGTAAATATTTGCCAAATCCAGCTCTGAATGGAGCAAGTTTTATTCACAATCTCATGGGGGTCACAACCCAGTGTTAGAACCCATTTTACTGAATGCCTTTCCTTTTCTTTAAAAAAATTAAAAAAGTATAGTAGACTTAATTTTTTATTTTCCCTGATTTTTCATGCTAGGTTTATGTCCTTGTGTTTTGAAATTTATCCAGAGGTAGTAAATAAATATCTACCACTGAAATTGGGCAAGAAAAAGTCATGACAAAAATACACTATTTGCAGGGGTAGCAAGACTTAAAAACAGAAAATGAACGAGTGATTTAGTAGAAAATTTATGATCTATATTCATTGATTCAAACAAAACTTTGTATGAAGGTGAATTTAGTGCATTAGTTTAGGATATCCCTTCATGCATTTTGGGAGTATAACTTATAGAATTTAATCTGGGTTTTGAAATAGGAAATATATTTTATTTTGGGCAACATATTTGTGTTTTGGATTGGGATGAGCATTAATTTAATAAAAACTGAATTACATCACAAAACCCAGTCTTTTTCTATGGTAGAATGCTGCTTGGGGGGGGGGGGAGATTTTTTTAGTAAAAAAAATGAGTATTGACAAATTATTATTTTTTAAATCTTTGCTATTTGAAAAAATATATTTAAGGATGTTCTCTGACGGTTGAATTTTACACATTGTTCAAAATTCCCCTCTCCCCAAATTGGAGTAATATCTGCCTGCAGTTCTGCTGCATAAATATTTCTCCATATCCTTTCTAGATTCAATAAAATGTTAATATTTATTATTTTTTATTAGAATACAAAAACTACTGTAGTTCGGTTACATAATGGTTTAAAAGCTTGGTTCAGCTTTCTCATTTCCTTTACTAAATCATTTTTAGTTATATTTCCTCTGGGAAACTGATCCATCTTCCTTTTCACGTATGGTAAACTCATGTCACCATGAACAGAGGGCACCGGACAGCAAAAAATAAAAAAAAAATAAAAAAAAAATCTTATCCGAGATTTGTGGCAACCTGATCATAAAACTTTGATGTTCTGTCTATTAAAATGGCATCTTGCTGAAATTATAATAGTGTACATATTTTATCCCCAACTTAAAAAAAAACAATGGAAATACGTTCTTGGGGTGGTTACAAAACTAAAATCGAAATCTGCAAAGCTATATACCAGTAACACAATTGCGATAGAAACATTCTCAGGAATATAGAAATGACAACAAATGTAGCAGTTTTGAAAGATGACATTATTCCATTTCACATAGGGACAAGTAAGGAGGAAGATTCATATGGCTGAGACGCCCGTTTCTGTATTGGAAAAGCGAAATGAAAGGAGAATCGGAGAGCAATGTCTGAGACACCATCTGCACTGCTCATTATGGAACCTTTATTGTCTAAGGTACATTAGACTGAAACACTGTAGAAAACCTGTTAAGGAAAAGAAACAGATTGACAGAGGTAGCAGAGTCGCTGTAACAGTCAGAAGATGGCTTACAAAAATGTGTCATGCTACAAAATTATCATGTTTCCTCTTCCCCCCCTCCCCCCAAAAAAGGCTACTTTAAACCCAAATAGCTAAATAAATAAGGAGCATAAATCATACTAAACACTAGGATCTAACTGAATTAACAAATTGATACAATATGGATGAGAAACAAGGAAATTACAAAGCTTGGAATTCACACGTAATATGGTGGTCTTTAATGACAGCTCCCCTTCTCCCTCCCCATTTCTTGTTTAATTAAGTGAAAATCTCATTTCTCTGCTATACACAGCATATAATTATTTAAACTGATTTCCCCTGCTGTTGTTCTTCGTGAAGCTAAATGATGATTGTAAACTTTGCTGATTAGTACCCTAGTAATGGCAATGACAGCCCTTTCCTCTTTGTGTGTCAGACAATCTTCAGGAAAAGCTCTGAAACTCTAAATAATAACTAAGATCCTTCTACATCAGCTCGCAAAGACAAAAAAGAAATTAAAAATAAAGAATTAATGAAATCAAAGACACCATTCACCAAACATGATTCAAAAATATATTACACACACAAATCAAGCAACAAAAATTGTGATAGTTGTATGGGGCACTCAAATAATTGGGGGGGGGGATGGATAAGCAGAAATTTGGCCAAAATTACCTGCAGGCATTCCTGAATCCTCACCTGTTTACTTAAAATAAGGAAAAATAAGTGCTTGAAGGAGGAAAATGTAGCACTTGATTATGGATCCCTAATTGACCAGTTAGGGATATTTTGATGTCATTTGATTCATAAAAATAGATGATTTGAAGGAAATGAGGATGAAGTGGGGTGCAGGAGACAGAAAAAGGGAGGTCTGGAATAAGTCTGTGTGAATTTCTGCAAGGTAACTTCAAAACAGATTAATCAGTTACACAACATCTGCACAGACATTTTATACTAATCCAGGGTTACAGCCGGCTTACAGCTGGTGCAGAAGTATGAGGAATAAAATAAAATAAAAATTCCAAACTGGCAAATTATATACGAATATTACAACTGCATTATAGTTAACAGAAAAAGCAAGAACAATCAAGTAATTTGCAACAAGTAGAATCCCAATTCAAATATAGACAACACAAAATCAGAATAGAAAAAAAATACATATTAAAAAAATCTTTTGAGTATCCCCGTCTTCTAGGGGGGGGGGAGCACTATCCCATTATTGTAGAAGTAAACGGTTGCTCTCCATCAGTATTAAAAGATTAGTGCTATTTCTGTACATGTAAAATTATTGCTTTTTTGAAAAATATAATTAGCATGCTAGTTTTCTTTAAAAATCCATTTCCTGCCTTTACAAAAATGTTACAATTAAAAAAAAAACTAGTAAAGCTTTTTTTTTTTTTTAAAAATTTTTTTAAAAATTTTACAAAAATGTTATAATTAAAAAAAAAACTAGTAAAGCTTTTTTTTTTTTGCAAAAGAAAAACATTCACAAATATTTTCAAGGCAGCATTTTTTTTTCTCTTGATGATGATGATGATGCATAAAATTGTTTATGTGCAAAATCTGAAACTCTGAATTATTACCATCACACAGTGTCATAGCAAGACAAGGAAAAAAGTACGTGTGGGATATACTTTTGAACAAGACAGACCCTGTGTGAACAACCTGCTGCTGCTTCCCTCTTACCTTTAAAAACTTGCATTTTAAAAAGTTACTGTAGAAGAGGTATATAAAGCGCCTTTTCTCCCCCAGTTACTCCAGTGACTACTGTGCCGAATCACCCTGTGCCACCAAACTTGCTGAGTTTGCACTTCCCAGAATTCCAAGCCACCACGGCCAACAGCCATGCTTGCTAGAACCTTCTGGGAAATTCCAGCTCATCTAGAAAACACTAGATTAGGGAAGCTTGCCATCACAAAACAAGAGATTTTTTTCCCCCTCTCCAAAACATTAGAAGGATCCATGAAAGGTACTTGGTCTTGCTGCACAGAAATGCAGTCATCTCCAGTATCATAAAACCAGAGGTATGCCTAAACATCTGCTTTTAAAATGTATTATAAGCGTATCAATCAGCAGCTTTAAAAAGCTGGGGTGGTTTTTTCCCCCCTTCCTTTTTAATCTAATTTTTAAAAGCATGCATACTTCCTTTGTGACAGATCATGGAAAACTGCATTTTAAAAGAAAGAAAAAGCAGATTAAACAAACAGGAAGGCCCTGAGAGGGGGAGCAAAAAAACACAGAGAAGCCTTTTTTTCCTTTTTCTTCTTAGTGTTTGACCAGCTGTTGTTTCTTCTTCTTGCCAAAGTGAGAAGAGAAGCATTTCTTAAGAAGTGTTTTAAATTTCCATATTCACGTACTATTAATGGTGTGCAGTCAAGGATCAGCCCACTGGAAATGGAAGTGGTCCCCAAACTATCATGAAACAACCTCACTGCAGAATGATGGTCTCTCCCTTTTGTCCCTTCTGTCCTTCATCAAGTTTGGCTTATACAGCACTGAACGACTCCTTCCTTCCTTCCTTCTTTTTTTTTTTAAGTTGCATTTCGGGCGTGACAGTTGCTTAATCACTCCTTCCTTCCCGCATTCCCAAATCCACCCTGGATGTGTGTTTCCTTTAAATAAAAATAAAACTTCAAACCCACCACGAGGGAAGATTCGGTTGCAGTGCCATCCTCCAAATATATGACGTTTAATTTTTTCCAGTGTCTAAAAAATGTTATCTTGATTAATATATATGCTTTGCACTACCCCAAAGCTTGCCAGCTCTTCTGTTTATTACAAAGGAAATAAGGAACTGTGGGGACTGATTACTATGTCAATTTGTATATATCTTGGGTAGGTTCTTCATTTATTTTAAAATGATTAACAGTTCAGAGACATCACTCTTCTAGCAAAGCACAGAGCCTGAGTCTCGCTATAACACAGTTGCTCCAGGGACTGAAGAGATTGTAAAGATGTTTTCCAGCTGGCCTTCTAAGGGGTTGATGGAGTAATTATTTGGAGGTGATGGGAACCGTAGGTCAGGGTACTGGCTGTTGTCAAAGGGGACCCGGTGTACACACTGGACATGCGTTTTTAGGTTCCCTTTCTGAGAGGCACTGTACGGACAATATCTGCATTGGAATGGTCTCTCACCTAAATGGGGGGGGGGGGAGAAAAGAAGAAGAAGCAAAACACATTGTTATTCTTATTTTCCGTAATAGCAGCTGCTTCCCCTGCTCTACGCACTAAAGCAGTTGAGCAATTTAATAATTTATAATGGCCCTAGCTACCTTTCTTTTTTATGAGCATTACAAATATTACTGTGACCTAATCCATTAAAATGAATTATTTTTAATCACCTCTGATGAAAGCAATACCCCATCAAGCTCCTATAAACTCCATGCTACGTTAGAATAGCAAATAATAAGAGACTGAAGGAGTACTTGAGGAAAGGTTAACAATGGCCAGAAGAAGGATAAAAGGCTAGAAAGAAGAGCAGAGAGCCAAATGTTATAGTATCTGAGGGGATTTGTGATTGAATGATATGATGTTTCCTAAATTAATTTGGGTAACAAGTATGGATTAAAGCTCATGGATGCTCCATGGTGACTCATACTAAAGAGAGACAACCTGCTGGTTTCATTGCCCATAATCACAAGGATAGAAAGAAACAGACACAGAGCCTAAAAGTGAACAAACTTCTGTTTTCATTAAATCACCACACTGGCTTCCCCAAGTGGCAAATTCCAGGTAAATTAGAGCTGTCATAATTCAAGTAGCCCTTGAATTATTACCACAACTGAGCTCAAAATTTCTGTTGTTAAGAGAGACAGATGTTAAGTGAGTTTTGTTCCTTTTTGCAACCTTTCCTGCCACAATTGTTAAGTGAATCATTGCAATTATTAAATTAGGAACATGGTTGTTAAGCGAATCTGACTTCCCCATTGACTTTGCTTGTCAGAAGGTCACAAAAGGTGATCACATGACCCCCGGACACAGCAACTGTTATAAATATGAGTCAATGGCCAAGTGTCTGAATTTTGATCCCATGACCATGGGGATGCTGCAATGGTCATAAGTGTGAAAAATGGTTGTAAGTCACTTTTTTCAGTGCTGTTGTAACTTCGATTAGTCACCCTAATGAACTGTTTTTAAGTTGAGGACTATCTGTATACAACTAGCTGTGACTCCAGGGGGGCATCAAATAGGATAAGTCTGGAATAAAGCTATTTTTTTTGTACTGGGACACAACTGGACCACCCCACCATGTCTTTGGCTTAAATAAATACTATTACTAAAGAGGAATATGTCAGTAATTTTTAATAACCCGAAATGTAAGCAGTCAATTTAACGACAGGTTGTCTTTAATTTATGAACAGAAGTAAGCCTCTTTATGTGAAGAAAAAGTTCTGTGATTGTTGAAATACACTTCAGAGATGCTGTTCTCTGCCCCATTCCCTTAAACCTCACTAGCCTTGACAGCTGCTGTAAGCCAAGATGGAATGGGACAACTCACCATGGCCAACTTGCCATGGGACACCTTGCCATGGCCAACTTGCCATGGGACAACTCGCTGCAGGTCAACTCAACAATTCAATTTCATTATTTAAAATAATTTTAAAAATATTTTAATTTTTATCATTCACATTTTATTTTCTCTCTCCTTTGGCATCCTTTCTTTAATGATTCTATTCTACTATTTCTTCAATATTAGTGTAACTCTTGTTCCGCAGCAAGTTGCCTATGGCGAGTTGGCCCGCAGCAAGTTGGCCGTGGTGAATTGGCTGCAGCCAGTTGGCTGTGGCGAGTTGTCATAGACCCAAGCCAAGAAGCCTGGCCAGGAGAGTGGTTAAAGTTGAAATGGGTACCTTAAGCCTTCCTTAGACAAAGGTACTAATTGTCCCTTAACCCTATTCCCCAAACTAAAACAAACAAACAAATGGACACTATTTTTGTCCCACCTCTGGCAGATTTACAAGTGGAACATCTTCATTTTGTAATTCTTCATGAATTCAGAGATCTTAAATCTCTGACCATCTTCTATTACTATGTCAGAAATTATATTCTATTGGCTATCTTGCTTCAGGCAACATGCCAACAATTAACCAGCTTTTTCACCTGATTCCCAATAATTTAATTTCAAACTCTTCAAAGAAAACTCAATCTGTTCAGCATAACTATATCTTAGCTAACATAAAAGCATAATTCTATTCTGTAGGAATTTTGTATGGACCAAAAAAACCCACTTTTTTCAAACATGTTTATCCATCTGCTGATAGCAAAGATTTCTAAATGTCCTTCTCCTTGCAGCATAAGCAATTATTTAGCTCCTTGTAGTAGCCTCATATACCTCCCAAATTGTTCAAAGACTAGCTCAATTATAATTTTTTTAAAATGTAGTTTGTTGTCTAACATAAATGAGAAAATAATCACATAACAAAGATGTACTAAAATACCACCTATTGTTAACTAACAATGTTTTTAAACTGAAGAATGAATGCAACTGAAGTGTGATATCTTCTTCAATATTGTGAAAAACTAGCTGTCACTCCCAAAAAGAAGGGAAAAGAGAACACAGATCTGTATAAATGTAAATATACAGCCACTGACTGTCCCAGTTTCTTTATACTCTTTTACCTTTAAACCCAAACTTAGAGTGAACAACCCACAGACTGAAAGAGGGCATTTTAAATAGAAGATTTTGTTCTATTAAATAAGGCATATTATCATCTATAACAAGGGTGGGCAATTATGGCTCCTTTATGAGCCATGGACTTCAATTCCCAGAATTGTTGAGCCAGGATGGCTGGCTCAGGAATTCTAGGAGTTGAAGTCCACAAATCATAAAGGGGCCATAGTTGCTCATCCCTGATGTCTATTTTTCATTGGTAAAAGAGCTATAGAAGTTGGCATGGTGCAACTATATCATATTATCATATATAGCAGGGGTGGGCAATAAAGAAAATGAATTCATACTGATAATAAAATTCAACATGGTATGACAGCCATGTTTTCCATAAAGGCATAAAAAAACCCCTCTGATTTTGACCAATGTCTATCAAATGAAAATTAACTATGTGTTAAATAGCAATAGCAATAGCACTTAGACTTATATACCGCTTCATAGTGCTTTACAGCCCTCTCTAAGCAGTTTACAGAGTCAGCATATTGCCCCCAACAATCTGGGTCCTCATTTTACCCACCTCAGAAGGATGGAAGGCTGAGTCAACCTTAAGCCGGTAAGATTTGAACCGCTGAACTACAGCTAGCAGTCAGCTGAAGTAGCCTGCAGTGCTGCACTCAAACCACTGCGCTACCTCGGCTCATTAAAACACACAAACAAACCCAAAATGCTATTTAAAAACTAATGATTCTCAACATAAAAACGTGAACAAACGCAAGTTTGCAGCTCAAGGCAATGGAATTCTGAGAACGTCTGGACAATGTGACTTTCACTGCTAATGGCTGAAGCAGCATGGCAAGATACAGCTTACACTCATGCATTAACCTTAAACCAAAACCTTGGTGAAGGGAATCAAGACTATTTTAAATTAACACAACATCGGACCCAACCACCGTGTGAAAATATTCCCAGTAAATTTCAAGCTGTGCCTATGGCGCTCCTGGAAAAGCTAACGAAAAGCCAGTGTTGCTTGACATAATGTATTAAGTATCTGTCCTTTGTTAATAGATTTAGAAAAATCCTAATTAAGGCTGGCCGAAGATTCATGACATTTGCTAGTCAAAGTCTGCTGTGAGAAAGGAAGATTTGCAACAAAATTAAAGGGGGTGACTAGGGAAGGGAGGAAGCATCTGTGCGGACTGCCATATATTTGAAGTGCAGAAATGGTAACAGAGTGAGAGACGTGATAAAACTTATTTAGTTATATGCTGAATTTCATGCAATAAACTAAGAGAAATGCTTTATATTTTTTTCATAGCTACCTCAGGAGATGTTAATCATTAAATTAAAACAACACACACACACACACACTTCAAAACACACGACTAAAACATCACATGTGCCCACACACACACACACACACACACACACAGGACAGATTATGGGTACAGCAGGGAATGTGATTTGATGTTGTATGATTGAGAAGAAAATAAAAAGGAACTGCATGTTCCCATTTGCCTGGGTAGGAATGGTAGAAAAAAAGAAGAATGGGAAGAGAGACGGAAATGGAGCACACAAAAAAAAACCAAAAAAAAAAACACCCCAACAACCTTGGCTTGAGGTTGTAATTAAAGTATTTATGGGAAACAGCCTTCCTAATCAGAAATTTCCAAGGAAGGGGCACACCACAGTTCCAGCTGTAATTCACTCCCAGAGGAGGCTCACTTAGAAGCAGCAAAAACATGAAAGAAGTTATCACTGTCCCACAACATCAGAAAGATAAGGCCAGAGGCTGTGATAGTAAACGGGAGGAAATGAGAACTCTTCTCTAAGCAGTGCAAAGGAGAAGAACCCTGTGGGGGCCGCACTGGAAAAGGTGGCCCTAGCCAAAAGCCAAGGATTCTATTCTCATATACTTGTGTTACTGTGGTTGGAACAGAGCCCCCAATCCTAAATTAGAAAATGCAATTATCTTGTATGAGGTTCCCATTATCATAAAGAAAATGCTAATGAAATCAGAGAGTGGAAAGCTTTAAAAAAGAAAAATTTCAGGGAAGGTTTCCCTGTTACATGGAAAAAGAGATGAACTGTAGCCATTACAGGTTGCAGCTAAGGAAATAGTAAAGTTTCACTGAGCTAATGAAGATGCCAGTTAACTGAAGTCATTGTAACTGGGTAGAAACTAAACACCTTCAAATCAGTGATTGAACTACATGTTCTTAAACCTGATGGCAAGGGTTTCAAACACTAGTTTTATAACAAATGTCTGAATATTCCCAAAAGGGCAGAGGGACAGCCAGTAATGTTACTTGAAACCCTTCAAAGTTCAGCTAACTACAAAGTTAGAAAAGCTGTCTTCAGTTTCTTTCTAACCAACAAACCTATTCAGGAGATAATTTTATTGTTCTGAAAGGGTTAGCCTGAGTAAAGATTACAGCGCTACGGTATCCCTAGTGATCTTCTACAACTAAACAAAGCAAAAACATGGTGACCGGCAGAATTAATTCACATTAATATTATTTCAAAGGATTGCCTTATCCAGTTCAAGAACTGTGCCACTTATCTCTTGTAATAATGGAAGAATTGAAGGACTATTCCGCTTGGATTCCCCAAACCACATGGTTGACAACACTACCAAGACAACCTAATTAATGCTTGGCAACCTGTCTTTGTGGTGAAAAACATAAGCTATGAGCACATCTCAGAAACTTAGAAAGCTCTGACTGTCCGAGGAGCTGTTGATACAGTTCTATAGAGGAATTATTGAGTCTGTCATTTGTATTTCTATAACTGTCTGGTTTGGTACTGAAACTAAACAGGACAGGTATAGACCTCAATGGATACTTAGGAACGCAGAAAAAACAACTGCAACCAGCCTGCCTTCCACTGAGGACCTGTATACTGCACGAGCCAGAAAGAGGGCTGAGGAAATATCTACAGACCTCTCACATCCTGGACACAAACTGTTTCAACTCCTCCCCTCAGGACGCCGCTATAGGGCATTGCATGCCAAAAAAACTAGACACAAAGACAGTTTTTTTCCCTTGTGCCATCACTCTGCTGAACACCTAATTCCCACAGCACTGTGTTATGTCTAAGGATATTTACCCAAGTAGTAGGGCTGTATTACTATTATCCTCATCTTTCCTATTAAACCTACTCCTATTCTCATCTTTCCTATTACCTACTACTATCTTATGACTATCACTTTGTTGGTTGTATCTTGTGATTTATGATTGTAGCTTATGATTTATCACTTTGTTGTATGTATACTGAGAGCTTATGCACCAGAGACAAATTCCTTGTATGTCCAATTACTCTTGGCCAATAATAAATAATATTCTATATTCTAATCTGCAGCATGAACAGTTCAGGTACATTTGGATGTGGTAAAAGGATTTAATTAAATGACAAGGGGAAACCAGGTATCATGTCGGTATCATAATCTTTTTTCATCAGATCAACTATACTTTTTGTGCTAAAGAAAGTATGAGTGTTGGGGCTAAACTCTTGTTGCTTATTTCAATTTCCTTTGTGCAATGAAGAATTTGAAAAAAAATCATGAAATCTCTCTAGTATAGGAATCAGCCTTCAGTGCTCAACGGTCTTCTCTCTCCCTTCAAGTGATCTCAGAAGATATTACTTTAGTGTGGTGTCTATATTAGGAACAAATGTGTCAGTTTTTAAAATAAAAACCATGATAATGATGGAGATGAATGGATGTATGTGTAGATTCAGCTAAAAAGTAAGGCTTGCGGAGTAACATATATCATCTCTAAGCTAAAGGACAGAAACACAGCATTCCTCTGCCTACCTGTTTCTTCATTATTTGTACTACAATATTCACAGCTCTAAAGGAGACAAATTAATCTGCCAATTATTCATTATGAATTATTTTGATTAATGGAATTCTTAAATACAGCATAACCATTTAAAAAATAACATTCACAATAATCAGAAATAAACTATTAATCACAGGGTAAACATTCTGGCATATTACAGCACATGCCACTAAAATGTCCTTGCAAATTAATTTCCAACGTGTAATGGAAAATATTGAAGTTGGTAGTTCTACAGCATTCTCAATTGAAATTTCATTCTTTGATAAAGCTACTATTTAACATAATGAGGACAGATTATTTAAAAAATCTTATAAAATTAATGACTGAATTTTCTTTTTGACTTCATCATTTTCCTATCTTTTCTGAAAAACATGAACATTTGCATGGGTTAGAAAATATATTCATTAGTACAATCAGCCTGTTTTTTAAAAAAAAAAAAAACATCTAAGAATGTCTAAGGCCGTGATGGCGAACCTGTGGCACGTGTGCCACAGGTGGCACACGGAGCCATATCTGAGGGCATGCAAGGCATTGCCCTGTGTCAGCTCCAGTGCGCATGCGCGCATTGGCCAGCTGATTTTCGGCCTTGAGGAAGGCCATTTTCGCCCTCCCCAGGCTTCAGGAGACTTCCCTGAAGCCTCCGGAGGGTTAAAAACGGCCCAAAGGGGGGGGGCGCATGCGCGGGGATGCGTGCATGCGCAGTGCGGCATGCGTGGGGGGGGTTGTGTGCCGGCACGGTTTGCCATCACTGGTCTAAGGTATTCATGTCAACTTTTCCCTTGCAATAATTTCTAAGCACATTGTTCCCCCTTTTGTTTACTTTATAACTACCTTGCATCATTTTGGTATATTTTCTTATAATATTTTGAGTTTAGTTCTAATAGAAGAATAATTTAATTAACCCTAAATGTTTTCCAAATTGTTTTCAAGTACTGATTAGTATGGTGCTCTTGTTCCAGCACCAAGCATATATTCCACCCAATCAATCTCTGTTGTAAATAACAAATCTTTCCTCATATTTTACCACTACAATGCCTTCCTTTTCATTACAAGATATGGAAAAGCCAGTGATGACATCTCATTTTCTAACGAGGGAAATGTGATTGGCATGGACCATTATTTATAAAGGTGTTGATACCAGTGGTGGGTTTCAATTTTTTTTGCTACCGGTTCTGTGGGCGTGGCTAGGTGGGGAGCATGTGACTGAGTAGGCGTGGCCAACTTGACATCACTCACGCCCACACCCACTCAGTCACATTAACCCCCCAACTAGCCACACCCACAGGAAAAGGTAGGAAAATTTTTGGAATTTCCACCTATCTACCCCCGCCCTCCCTTCGTCAGTCGTCCCCGTTTCCCCTCCTTTAGCGGCCCCGGCCCTAGCCCCGCTTCCTCCCCCATCACTGCCTCTTTGTTCGGGCTGCTTACCTTCCATGGTGGCTGGTCCACAGTCCAGAAGGCAAGCTGACCGGAGTTTTCGGCGGCCCCCAGCCAGTTGCCGCTGCTGGAAAGTGGCTGGCAAAGATACTTTGTGGCTGTGGCGGCTGGCCGCAGGCCGCCAAAAAGCTTTTTCTGCGACCTCCAGTACTTTTCAGCGGCCTGCTGCAGACCCTACTATCGGAGGTCGTGGAAAAAGCTGCTGCCGTGCCGTCGCCATGTTCGCGCATGCGCATCCCATTGGACTTGTAAGGCAATGGGATGCACGTACGCAAAGAACATGGCAGCGATGAACATGGCCGGCGGGGCGAACGAGCGCCGACCGGGGGGGCGGTTCAGGGGTGTGGCCAGCTGGCCATCGCTACCGGTTCAGCGACCTTGGCCAAATTTCTGCCAACGGTTCACCTGAACCGGTGTGAACCGGCTGAATACCACCTCTGGTTGATACCAAGTAACTAACAATGCATAAAGGCATAAAAAGGAGCATCTTCATTCATTTAACAACCCCATAATTCCTTGCGGGGTGGAGTCATGAATAGATTTGAATAGAATAACAGAGTTGGAAGGGATCTTAGAGGTCTTCTAGTCCAACCCCCTGCTTAGGCAGGATACCCTACACCACTTCAGACAAATGGTTATCCAATCTCTTCTTAAAAACTTCCAGTGTTGGAGCATTCACAACTTCTGGAGGCAAGTTGTTCCACTGATTAATTGTTCTAACTGTCAGGAAATTTCTCCTAAGTTCTAAGTTGCTTCTCTCCTTGATTAGTTTCCACCCATTGCTTCTTGTCCTGCCCGTGGGTGCTTTGGAGAATAGCTTGACTCCCTCTTCTTTGTGGCAGCCCCTGAGATATTGGAACACTGCTATCATGTCTCCCCTAGTCCTTCTTTTCATTAAACTAGACATACCCAGTTCCTGCAACCGTTCTTCATATGTTTTAGCCTCCAGTCCCCTAATCATCTTTGTTGCTCTTCTCTGCACTTTTTCTAGAGTCTCAACATCTTTTTTGTCTGGGCAACTGAATGGAGCTAGCAGTGTTTTAATGGCCGGATGCCCTTCCTGTCGCCAATGCGGAGTTTTGTTCAGCAGATGTATTCTCAGTGTGCCCAGAGAGAGAAATATCTGCCTCTACCTAGGATCGAACTTATAGCCTCCTGATTTTTCTCCAAGAAATCAGCAAAATATCTTTCGACTAAACAAGGTGAAGACAGATACAGTTGCAAGAAAAAGTATGTGAACCCTTTAGGATTACGTGGATTTTTGCATGAATTGGTCATAAAATGTGCTCTGAACTTCATCTAAGTCACAACAATAGAAGAACACAGTCTGCTTAAAATAATACTACACAAACATTAGATGTTACCATGGTTTAATTGAACATAACATGTAAACATTCACAGTGCAGGGAGGAAAAAGTATGCGAACCCCTAGCCCAATGACTTCTCCAAGAGCTAATTGGAGCCAGGAGTGAGCCAACCTTGACTCCAATCAGTGTGATGATATTGGATGTGTTGCTGACAGCTGTCCTGCCCTTTAAAACCACAAAACTGGTTTGGGTTTACTGGTTTCAAGAAGCACTGTCTGCTGTGAACCATGCCTCGCAGAAAAGAGCTCTCAGAAGACCTACGAACAAGAATTGTTGACTTGCATGAAGCTGGAAAGGGTTACAAAAGTATCTCCAAAAGCCTTGATGTTCATGTGTCCACGGTAAGACAGACTGTCTACAAATGAAG
>QLTV01004087.1:428397-455758 GCA_003457575.1 Thermophis baileyi | reverse complement strand
TTCAACTGTACCAGTAAGGAAAAGTTTCCCTTTCCCTTTCTTTTCTAAATACGGCCATTTATGTGAGAAAACTGTCAACCTGGAAAACGACTTCAGCTGAAGCCATTCTTTCTCACCCTTACTCCTGCTTTGTTTCTTGGTTACCATTCACGGGGGGGGGGGGAATGGGATGAACTTGGGAATGTGATGCCTCAGCTGTTAGTCAAGACATCTACCAGCTGGTGTATGAACCAAGGCCATGTCAACGGACACCTGTCGGAGCTGAGCGGGAACCTGTGGCTGAATTGATTGGCCCATGTGATCAAAAGACACCTTTCGGCCCCTCCAGGGGCCATCCAGACAGTTACTTACAAACGACAGTCCGTTGCTATATGTTACATATTTTTACATAAATAAAGGGAGACTAGTATAGATCTATTTCAAGCTATTTAGCTCTCATCAGCTAGCCACAGCCTTATGGGATTAAACACTTGCCTGACAAGGCAAGCAAGGGGCCCGGGTTCTAATCCCATAAGGGTGTGGCTAGCTGATGAGAGCTAAATAGCTTGAAATAGATCTATACTAGTCTCCCTTTATTTATGTAAAAATATGTAACATATATATATATATAGATAGATGATAGATAGATAGATAGATAGATAAGAAGGTCCACATTCAGGGACATCTGGAGGGGCCATGAACAACATCAAAATGTCAGGCACAATCAGGCAATCAGGGTTCTATATCTTTATGGGATTAATACATGTTGAAAGGGTAGGGCTTTGACTGCCCAGTCACAGCGGCCAAATTTGACATTGTTGACACTCTTCTCTTTCCCCAAGAATGCTCCTATCTACATTTCATGCACAACCAGAAAGAAAGCTCTCTGCAACATTCTCATCTGTTGAATCACACCATTTTACAGCTCCTGAAAGGAGTTCCTATGGTTGAATGTAAATGTTCATATGTAAATAGACCATCCTTTAGATATGCCAGTTTCGGCACTAGATTTGTTGGGAACAAACCGTAAATCGGGAAAGGATGCAGAGAAGAAATAGAAATCCACAATATGCTGTTAATGATTCCATTGGTAAATGTATTGCATTGCACGGATTGGAGCACGGATTACCTCCTATTATCTATACGAGATATGGATTGGCCCTTCTAAATCAGCTCAAGACTATGGCAATTCCAACACGAACTATTACCATACTCAAATCAATAGTGCATATGGTTCAGTGGTTGACAGGCAAAAAATGCTGTCACGGAAACGACGCTATACAAATAACAGTGCTTCCTGAACAGTTAATAAATGACTGGTGGAAGAACATGGACAAGTAACTGCAAGTGCTTGTGAAAGATGTTAACTCCACAAATGCATGGATGAGTTAGTGAGAAAAAGGTAATCTGGCACCGACTGGCAATAAATATAAAACCCCAGAGTAAGAAACAATGTTCAGGACAGCTTACAGCATTAGTGAAAATGAAGAAAATTTAAAGGACAGCCAGGTCATTCTCAAGAAAGGAAAATATCGTACATAGTCAGCAGAGGAAAACACACCACCACACAGAGTCCACGCAGATTGAAAGAAAAGGATCTTTCAAAGCTAAGAGCTATATAATACCGTGATAGAAATACTCTTCAGAAAAACACAGTTGGATTGTTGCCCCATTTCCAAACCAGGTATATACTAGGTATACAAGTAGTCCTCAACTTACGACCACAACTGAGCCCAAAATTTGTGTTGCTAAGCGAGAAATTTGTTAAGTGAGTTTTGCCCTGTTTTACGACTTTTCCAGCCACATTTGTTAAATGAATCACTGCAGTTAAGTTAGTAACACAATTGTTAAGTGAGTCTAGCTTCCCCATTGACTTTGCTTGTCAGAAGGTTGCAAAAGGTGATCACATGACCCCGGGACACTGCAACCGTCATAAATGTGAGTCAAGTTGTCAAGCATCCAAATGTAAATCACATGACCATGGGGATGCTGCAACAGTCATAAGTCTGAAAAATGGCCATAAGTCACTTTTTTCAGTGTTGTTGTAACTTTGAACGGTCGCTAAGTGACCTGTTGTAAGTCGAGGACTACCTGTATAATAAACTATCTAGTTGGAAACAATATAATTATAGGCATTGTTCAGTGCACAGTGTAAAAATTCTCCATTTCAATATAAGCATTTGACTGATAATCACAATACACTGATCATAATTTCTAGTCAATATGAACAAGGTGTCCATAAATTTTTTCTTAAAAATATAATAAACAGAGGCACGATTATTATTTACTCTCTAGCTACCTAAACAGTGAGTGCTTTACTGATGAGTATCTCCATGCAACTTTCTTTTCCCCTGACTATCACATTAAAAACCAAATACCCAATTAATTGTAAAACATACTTGTTTGGGGGCATCTGCGGAGGTGGTGTGAACTTCAGTACCTCGGAGTCCATTAGACTCAAATACCACTGTGGGAACAAGGGGGCTTGTTAACAGATGAACATTCAAGCTTCGTTAGTGTGTGTACATTATTTGACTCCATTACAGATTAATCACACTGAGGGGAGGATGGGAAGAAGCAAAGACACCAACTCTTTGCCTATAGCTGGAAAATACCAATTTACCGTAACACTTACTGTAAGAGAGTGTGCTAATGGGAACCTAAGGGCACTGCCTTTTTTAATTCAGACTTCAGTGCTGAAGAAAGCAATCACTGACAACATTAATTATCAGTGTGTACGTAAAGGGACCCTCTTCTTGAATTACTTACCATTTGGCCTCTGTCATTTTGCAGCAGAACATCTTATACATGCATCACTCACCCTTCTTCAAAGAGAAAGGGAGGAAAACAGAGGTCTAGTTTCATTTCCTCATTATGAGGTTATGAAGATGTACTGACGTGCTGTTAGCTTTAACTTGGCTAGGTTCCCCACTTCCAAATATGAAAGGGCTGACATCCAAAATTTATCCTGGACCATTCTAAGGGCTGGGATGAGGGGTAAGGTTTTCGAAAAAAGAAGACAAAAAATTACAAATCCCAGGCTTATTTGAGTCCACAGCAAGGCGAAGGAAGCTTTCTGTTTCAGTTCAAAAGGGGGGGTTGATTTCAATTTATGCCAGCGGCAACAGATTTCATTAGCATATTCATTCCAGAGTATTCTGCTTTCTAATTAAAAGGGTTTAAAAAGGGGGGGGGACACAAACCTCTGCAAATCATCTTATTTAATCAGCAATGCAAGGTTTTGCAAGAGAGGTGAGGAGAATTCAGGTACTTGAAATGGAACATGAAATGCTAATCAAATCTGAAAATGGTGTACAATGGAGAAGCTTTAAAGAAACCAACAACAACAAAAATAGATTGGTGACAAGGAAATTAATCTATAATTGTTACTAGGGGCGTCCCTTCATCCCACTGGAAGACACGTAAGGAAATGTACCTGTGTGAGACCTCATGTGGGTCCTGAGGTGGCTTGGCTGTGTGAAGCCCTTCCCGCACTCTACGCAGAGATAGTCTCCTTGGCGCGTTTGTGTCCTAAGCATCCCTGTGGCGGAGAGAAAAGGGGAGGGGGGCATGGGAGGGAAAAGAGAGGAGAAGGGGAAGTTGAAAAGAAAACAATATGCCAGAGGAAAACATCATTAGTATGTCTAATGTGTCATTATGTGAGATTACCTTCAGGCCCTGGATAACAACTGTCAGCCTTCATCTAGGCACTGGCTGACAGGCCAGGCACACACACAGGACTGCAAGAATGCATAAATTACATTGAATTAAAAAATGCTCCCCGTGATGTGCCCGCACCAGAAGTGGCATGTCAGGTGTGCGCTTTTCATAGCAGCTGGATCCACTTTTCGGCATCACCCCGCTTTGTCAAACGGTACATCTGGCAAATCAAAGTGACTCCAGCGTGGTGGAGACAAGTCATATGGATAATAGGAAGTGAGTAGAACCAGAGCTTGACTGCCCCACAGCCTACAGCCCCCCCCACCCCTGGGGCAGGCTTGGAGAGGAGTGCAAAATGAGTGAAGCCATCATAAATGGATCAGACCTTTAGCCCTACCTTTCCTGCCTACTGGTACAATTCTGACCCCCGATCGGCGAGGCCCAGAGAGAAGACATCTGTGAATCAAAGTGTCATTATGGACATTTTGAGATCACAACAAGGCAGCAGTCTTTTGCCAGCCTTTCGTAGGCAGATTTTCTAGGCCCTTAGCATCTATGGAAAACGACTCAAATCTCTTCTTTTCCCCCAAAGGTCAGTTTACAGTATCTGACTTAAAGGGCTGGTCAGTGTCTTTTTACTGTGATCAGAAAGGACACATTTGACTTTTATTGGGTTATTTATTTTTTCCAGATATTTCATATAATCGTTGCTAAAGGGATGGAAAAAGGTCTTATTTGGTATTAATATTCCCATCCTTAAAATGCACATACACACACGCACACACACACAGAGATGGTCACAATGAGATTTCAGGATTCTGAACCCCTCTAAAATGCTCAGTGCAGGAAAAGAGAAAATTAAGGATAGAAATAAAATGTATGCTTTGTATGGCTTTTAAGAAAGTTAACATACAAATCAATTCCAACTATATCAGTATCTAGCTTCGTATAATACAACTGAAAATACTTCCCCAGGGACAACTGTCCTTTAGAAAAAACAATCCAGAAACATTTACAGTAAACACACAAGCATAGACATGCAAACAGAGAGGCCACATTCAGACATTTATTTATTTACATTTATTTGTTTGCTTATTGGATTTATATGGCCACCCACTCACTCTCAGCGACTCTGGGCAACTTACAAACAATATATATATAATATATATAGGAATGCAGCCTTAGTATTACGTGTTGAAGATGATGAAATATTTAATTTTATATATCCTACTCTGTTCTAATCGACTAGAAACCTTTTGTAGCCATGATTTGAACTTGGTTTGTAAATCTTGCTATGTGTTCATTGTGGTTTATTATTGTATCTGAAATGGCTATTCTGAATTAATGTATGTTTCAGAGATCTACTCCAGCTTCCCGATCCCAGTCTTAACTTCCAAATGTGGGGCATGAGCAATGAGAAAATAAAATCATTCTTGTGTTAGGGTGCTAATCCCTGACCTCGCTTCTTTCCTTTCCCATAATTATTTTCCTGCTGATAAGCCCTCCTCTTTCAGTCTGTTCAATTTCCTCTAGAATAATCAGATGGATGGATGGATGGATGGATGGATGGGAGGCAATTCTAGATAACCTTTACCAAAGTACACATGTACAGAAGTGAAATGATTTCATGCAAAGAATTTTGTGGGGTGCATGTAATTCTGTTTTTGTTGTTGTTTTTTTTACAGGTGATGACTTCCCATGATTGAGATAAAGTAGCAACGACTTTTTCTTTTACAGGAAAGAAGGAAACTAAGAATACTTTTAACCCCTTCCTTTTCAAATGACTTGACTAAGGTGGAATGCATTGCATGTTGCATCAGTACTTCAAATTACATCAATAGGTTTTCAGAGACGAGTTCCACTGCAGCAGACATCAAAATACAGCATGTGCAGAGTTACAAGAAACACTTGAGAGAAATGTCTGGAAGTGTCCCTGCTTTATTTCATCCAATCAAACTAGGCACATTTTCAGCTACTACTAAAAAAGACCTCCGATATATACATTTTACGTGTTTCTGGTTTTCTTCACTGTTGACCAAATGTATATAATAATTGCTAATTGCAATAAATTCACATTTGCCATTTCAATTTATGGCCTTTTAGCTGTCTTGTCTAAATCACTGACTTAGTAATGATGGTCCTTAGCCTAGATAGATCATTCTCAACACAGTTGAGTTACACTGTACTTGGTTCCTAAGCCACACTAACATCTTTTTGCATTGCTTATCTCAAAAAAATAAATAAATAAAATCCTAAATTATCATTAAGATGCAGAACAGGTCATCATACAAATTGAGGGATTTTGTTCATATCAATGCAAAATTGTATGTGTAGTGGGCAACTAATAGGCCAAATCTGTCTCAAAAAAGGGTTTTGCACAGGAACCAGTTATACTAATTTCTGTCATATTGTGGACAAGTTTTGTCATAAACTTACTTCTTATATTAACTGATGAAATGCAATTGTACATGATGGATATTTTAATGACTATTTTTTCTATGAAAAAGACAGTAGCTATTAACTACATCAAAGAGAAAGCTTGAGAACAATCTCTTCTAAAGGAAAGCAACAACATTAATGGATATTTGCAGAGGAAATAGTCCAAGGAAATATTTATTCATTCATTCTTTATGTTAAAGTAATTGAACAAATGCATGTAGAAAAAGAAAGCAAAGGAAGTTTAATATCAAGTTGATAACTACGATCGACACAGGAATCTCCTTGCGAATATGATCTAGAAATGTGTTTAGAATATTCTACTGCTGACTCTAAAAATAAAAGTAGGAACATGTTTAAAAACATGATTTTCAACTCTGCTCTGGAAATCTCTCAGGTTCTTTGGAAGATTTGTTTATTCAGTGTTTATCAGCAAGAAGTTCAATGACTGAAGAGCTGTCCTGAAATACAGCTTGATCATTATAAGGAGCCATCCAGTAGATGTTGGTCAGCAAAACTAGTTTTCTTCTATGACCTGAAAATGAGGGTATACACTCAGGGGAATGGGACAACTTGCCACAGCCAAGTCACTGTGGCAAACTTGCAGTGGCAAACTCGCCACGGCCAATTACCACAGGCAACTTGGCGCAGGAGAACTCGCCACGGCCAATCACGAGACAACTTGTTGCGGGACAATTTAACAATTCTATTTAATTATTTAAAATAAATAAAAATTATTTTAATTTTTGCCATTCACATTTCATTCTGACCTCCTTTGGCATCCTTTCTTTAATGATTCTATTCCACCATTTATTTGATATTAGTGTAACTCTTGTCCCACAGTGAGTTGTCCTGTGACGAGATGGCCATGGCAAGTTGTCCTGCAGCAAGTTGGCCGTGGCAAGTTGGACATGGCGAGTTGGACATGATGAGTTGGCCATGGCGAATTGCCATAGACCAGGGGTGTGAAACTCAAGGCCCTTGGGCCGGATCCAGCCTGCAGGGTGCTTAGATCAGACCGCCCTGGAACAGCAAAGGACCGGCCCATGGTGCCTCTGCCAGCGAAAACAGAGCTCTGGGGGACCGCGCGGCCCTCCCAAGCTCAGTTTTCACTGGCAGAGGGTTGCAGGAGGCCGTCGCAGCCGGAAATGGAGTTCAGGAGTCCGTTTTCACTGGCAGAGCGCTCGGGCCACCACAGGTGCCCCCAACACGAGTGACGTCGAGCAGGCCATGCCTACCCTGGCCCCCCGAGGTCAAACACAACCCTAATGTGGCCCTCAATCAAATAGTTTGACACCCCTGCCATAGACCCTATACTCAGCCTGGAACCACCTCTGGAACCAGAGTGGATAAGCTGATGTAGAAAGGGCCATCAAGGCAGTTGCTCAGAAACCAGGGCTGCATGGAGATTTTATAAATAAATGATACTGTGTATGATTAGCGCTAAACCATGAGATCAGTATTACATATGAATTAATTCACATGAGGTAATTGTGAGGGGGGGGGTAGACAATAGCCAACTGAATATGTCCCATATTTGGCATTCTATTAGTTACTTTTCTTGACAAAATGGCTTTTATCACAGGATCAGAAAGGACTCTTGGCTAAAACCCCACATGTATAAAGTTTGTACTGGTTTGCAAAAGGAATACCTCCCATTATGTCAATGGCATTTAATTCATGGTGGAAAAAATGCTATTGTTGATACAATCAATCCTGTGTGTGTGAGAGAGAAAGAAACATTCAGCCATTCAGCCTATTGAAGAGAACATATTCTGCCGGTTTATGCATTATGTTTAAAAAAACCCTTCACTGATGTTGCATTTGAACCATCCAAATCAGAATGCATACTTAGATGATAAATTCTGATAATAACCAAGATCAATGTTAAAAGAGAAACAAAATTAATGTTTTAAAGATCTCTTTACGCAGAACTTGTTATACAGATCACAATGCCTCCATCAGTGAAGGGTGCAGGTGTGTATAAATATTATTCACTTTTATTTACATAAATTTCAGATTCTCATCAGAGTAATTCCTGTGAAACTAGAAAGGATAATTGCCATGCTGCCTGTGTCACATTTAATACTATGATAGCTGTAAATAACACTCATAGTAAAATAGAAAAATAACCCCTGAAGAATCTGAAACGCTGGTCTTGGTCTTGTGGGGGTGCTGTTTTCTTAACAACATTCTTAAGAAAGCAAAAAGCTTGTGAATGCCCGACGCAGTACAAATGCTAATAACTTGCACTGATATTCTGGTGGTACTTGTAACTATTTCTCCAAGGGATTGGAAAATTGCTGTGTTACCAGAAAGAAACAAAATTGTGCACTTATCTCCTGAGAACAGAGGCACAATTTAAAATGCAAAAACGCCAAACCTGCCCCAATTCTACTGCGTGCTAAAGCATTCATAAGGGAATGCTCTACTGGGAGCAATAAAGTTCTATTGCAAAGGAGAAGTACCCTGAATATTTTAAATTAAAAATGAATAGGACTCCTAAGTGTATGTTCATATGTATGTAGAAAGAAGAAAAGAGGGAGAAAGAGGAGGGAGGAGGGAGGAGGGAGGGGGAGGGGGAGAGGAAGAGGAAGAGGAAGAAGGAGAAGGAGAAGGAGAAGGAGAAGGAGAAGGAGAAAAAGAGAGAGGGAGAGGGAGAAGGAGAGGGAGAGGGGAGAGAGAGAGAAAGAAGAAAAAGAAGAAGAAGAAGAAGAAGAAGAAGAAGAAGAAGAAGAAGAAGAAGAAGAAGGAGAAGAAGAAGAAGCAGAAGAAGAAGAAGCAGAAGAAGACGAAGAAGAAGAAGAAGAAGAAGAAGAAGAAGAAGAAGAAGAAGACGAAGAAGCAGAAGAAGAACAAGAAGAAGAACGGTGTTGAACAAGGCAATCTGCAAATAACTCTAAGGTCTACAAAGTCTGACCAATTTGAGTGAAGGTTAAATGAAGACATAATTAGTGATGTTTTCCAGGCATTAGATGAGATTTTTGATAAAGCAAAATAGTGGCTACTGTTGCACAAGCAGATCTACACTGGCCATGGATTCAATGCAGATCAGAAAAGGAAATGAAAAGTGAAGTAACACAAAGACAAATTTTTGAATTCCTAGGTTTATTACTAGGATTGACAAAGCCAATGTGTTCGCAGAAAGCAATGCCCAATGAGTGTGCATTGAGAATTTGACAACACCATACAATTGTGCTGTAGAAAATATTCAATTGTTTGTGATTAAGCTCTACTTTTAAAATAGAAGATGAAGTTACTACGCTACTTTAGTTTAACAATTATGCTCTTACCCTAGTCTATACATGTATGAATCAACGTATTTTCCTTACTTTGTATTCTTGTAAATTCTTGCTTTTTTATTGTTACAGCATCCACAATTTTCCTTCTAGATCAATGGTATATGTTTATTTCTGCATGGTACTTGGGACAGCATGACTAATTTAGAAACAAAACCTGAGTCTTTGGCTTAAATTGCTTACCTGGTTCCTTAGCAAACTTATTTCACACTACGAAATTACAGGTAGTCCTTGACTTACAACCGCAATTGAGTCCAAAAGTTCTGTTGCTAAGCGAGACAGTTGTTAAATGAATTTTGTCCCAATTTATCACCTTTCTTGCCACAGTTGTTAAGTGAATCACTGTAGTTGTTAAATTAGTAACATGGTTGTTAAGTAAATCTGGCTTCCCCATTGGCTTTGCTTGTTAGAAAGTCAAAAAAGTTGATCACATGACCCTGGGACACTGCAAATGTCATAAATATGAGTCAGTTGCCAAGCATCTGAATTTTGATTAAGTGACAATGGTTCTAAGTATGAAAAACTGTCGTAAGTCATTTTTTTCAGTGTCATTGAATAGTCACTAAATGAACTGTTGTAAGTCAAGGACTACCTATGTAGTGTGTCCTATTAATGAGAGCTGTCCTAAGTTGTATAATGGCATTACTATCGGCATCTGAGAGTTTCTTATGGCTACAGCATAAGAAAAAAGTCAAAAGTCAGCCTATGGATTATGGCTAAAATAATCTGGGAAGACTTGAAGTCAAGGCATTCTATTGTCTTAATGTGGGAATTGGCTAACGTGTGATTGCTTCCTTCTTACCAAAATTAATATCAGGGGGGGAAATCATCTTCTGAAAAATGTTCCTGATCCTGGCATTAGCTATTCCAGAAATGGAGCAATATTGACATGGGAAGAACCAAAGAACAGATTCATCCCAATGCAAGCGGATTTTTCTTCACCACATTAAAAAAAAGGCACTGCCAAATAGTAGTCACCAATAAGTAAATCTGTCACAATGGTTTTTCTCTCTCTTATTATTTATCATGATTTTCTCTTTTTCTTTCATCTTATTCCTGTCTTGACTCACTTTTTTTGTATTTTCTTTGGTCATTTTCCAAATAAGCATGTTTTTGTTTCCAAGTTTGCTTAATATTCAGATTCTGCACATATTTTTTTTGTCTATTAGGATGCATTTTCATGCATTATTTTCCTAAATCTTTGTATATAGCCTTTACACACGCCGTGTTTTTTGAACTGGGAAGAGCCAAAAACATTGAATTTTGAAAAAGAACTAAGTTTTAGTTCTTTGGGTTCAAAAATGCAAAATTTAAAAAATGAAATTTTCATCTGTTTAGTAGTAGCCCCATTATAAGAAGGGGCCCTTATAACTTTTTCAATAAGCAAAATAATGGATATACGTTTTCACTGCAACTTCTTAGAGCACTTATGCAGGTCCCACTAAGTAAAACAGACCAAGGATCTACAAGACTAACTTGTACTGAGATTGGCTATAAGATCAGAATCCTGCAAGTCTGATTATGCTGTTTCTCCTCTAGTTTATCGTTCAATGAATTAGGGACATGTTTGCCCAATTGCTTTGAATATTACCTTGTTTCTCAAATCTTAAAAATATTTCAAAAATATTTCAATTCTATCAAGTTCAACTTCCTTACTCTCAGAAACCTATTAGATATTACCCTACAGCTCTTTACAGATAATTGCTAACAGTTTTACAGTATCTTTTTACAAATCAAATGTTTATGCCATATTTTAAGGATATTTTCTTACCAACAGCTGGATAAAACTCATCAAAATACTGATCTCTTTGTTCTACATCTTGGCAAACATGCTGTAACTTCCTTTTGCTCAATGGACATCGTACACAACTACCTATATAAATCTTCAAGGCATGTGCACATTTGCAAGGAATTTTCCCAAAATGGGTCTTATTCTTTCTAACTGGTTAATAATTAAATCTTTATTAATTTAGCTCATAAGGAAAAGGGCTACATTTATCTAGGAGAATAAGCAACAAAAATATTTACACTGGGCAAACAAGAAAAAAAAGTAAATTTTAATAAATCACTTAGGGAAGACAAGTCATTGGTGTCAAATGCTGCATTCTTTTATCCTATTATCCTGTGGATAAATCGATTCGTCTTAAATTCTGAGAATGCTATATTTAGTTTTGTATTTGAACAAGATTTCCAGCTAAGCCTAAATTCAAAATCTTCTCCAGAATTAGGATCTTCTTTGCTTGCTCCTGCTGCTGTTGTGGGAGCCTACTAGTTATTGCTAATCCTAGGTTTTGGCTATGAAATTCTGGTAACCTGATAGTGGAAATAGAGCTCTGCATATGCTCAGGAGCACTCTTTCATTATTGCTATCATATCACACGCATAAAGCATGTTTAATAAGTATACATTAATAAATTCCCATTTTAAATATTAAAGTGATAGTTGCCCTTATGACTGAAAATACTGCTATATATAACATTTTTTGCTTGCCATAAAAGAACTACTCTGCAATTCACAACCATTTGAAATAAAGAATAATAATGGTGCAGGGTTGGTAGGACTGAGATATGCAGAGTCATATATCCTTCAAGTCAATCTGAATTATCCAGTTCCCAAGACTTCTGCTCAAATCCATTGCAAATTAGACGTTACTGTTCTGATTCTAGCAGCTAAACTGGAGTCTGAAAATCCAACAAACTTCAAACCTAGCCAAAATTATTTTGCCCTAATACTGAATTGTTTTTTTTAATTATTATTTCCTCTCCCTCTGTCTTCAATGTTTTATCATCAGTTTTATCTCCAAAGCACAGATCTGTCACTGAATTCTGAAAATCCCTTGCACTTGAAACTTTCAATAAAGTCGTAATTTTCTTGAAATAATCATTTCTCACACAAAGTAAATTCCTGCCCCCTATTTTAGATTGGATACAAATCTGATACTGTAACTTTTGCTTGGACATTTCATGTAGAGGGAATTCTCTCAAGCCTCGTCAAGCATTCCCCCCCCTTTAAAAAAAAGGGGGGGGGACTGAATACAGCACTTAATTGCAGATAGAATTCTAGCAGTGAGACCTTACATATCTTTCTTCAGAAGGAAATGTCATTAAGTTCAATAGCAGAGTTATTCCCAGGTAAGCCACCTAAATGATCTGATGCAGGACAGGACAGTTAAATAGGAGAGATAACTTTGTCGAACACAGACAGTAACAACACAAGTGTTTTATGGAATTCCTTATGTTAGGGGGGGGGAATTAAGAATTTAAAAATATGCTGGAAAGACAGTTCTTAGGATTCTTACCAGCACGGTCCATTACGGGGCTATTGGCACCCCAGGTTTGGTAGAAAGTAGCCAGATCCTTTGGAATGGAGGTCTTTAAGATGTTTACAATATCCAAACATTTCTCATGCCCCTCAGGGGATGGCTCCTGTTTGGTGGAATGTACAGGTGGAGGAGGTCCTGCTGCAACAGGCTGAGGTTGCATCAAAGGACTTGCTCTGGATCCTCCAGTACAATTGATCAATGCTCTCATTTCACTTTCCCTCTTGGCGGTACGTTCTTGCTGAGGCATTGATGGAGGTTCTTGAGTAACGCATGGCTCAGTTTTACACAGAGGGTGGTACTGAGATGGAGATAAAAATTTGGCCTTCCCTGTATCTGGAGTACAATGCTTGATTAAAGGAGCAGATCCAGCATTTACTTGAGGGACTACGTACTTTTCTGTTTCTCTGCTACTGGAGGGCTGTCCGCTAGGTTTAGATATCACTGTATGGGAAGGCGTTGAATTTCTGCTAAAGTTTCCTGTTTGCATCAATTTGGAGTTCACATCAAATTTTGATTTTAATTGGGGCTGCTGGGCTACAGTACCGTATTGTTCGTGAATGTGGTTAAGTTTGGGTGGTCTATATCCATCAATAGCTGATGGTTGCGGACCACAGCCTCCAGTGGATGGTACATCTTTTGCCATAGCCCCGGGCTTAGGAGATACAGCAATATCAGAATAATTATTATTTTTGGATCCTGACAACCCACTCGGCACCTGAGTACGTGTAAATCTGGCTATAGGCAAAGGTTGGCATTCTTTCCCACCAAGTACAGGAGGTGGTCCAGTGCGCCCACTTCTTGCCATAAAAACAGAATTATGTTTTATACTCTTGAATCCATTTTGAAGAACCCAAGCAGGAGCCATAGAATTACAACTAACTTTGTGCCAAATTCTTTTGTGCATCCACAGGACTTCTGGATAGTAAGTTTTATGACTGCAGTAAGGACATCGGTGGACAATCAGAGCAGCCTGCAAGGTTGAGGTAAAACTCGAATCAGCCCTAGTTGATTTCTCACTTAGATCTAATGGAATCTTTTCAGACATCTCTGTATCTTTATTGAGCACAGAATGTTCATTCATCTCTACAAGGATCTCTTTAGCGAGCTTCTGCTGAATTTCCAAGGGGCTTTGCAAATTCAGTCTCACATCAGCAGTCTTACTGGAACAAGGAAAATCACAACTTTGCTGAAATGCTGACATCTTTGAATCAGGGTAAATTTTGCAATCCACATATTTTGGAAATGGTTCTTTGATCTTGTCCTGTGGTGTAGATGCCACCTTTAGCACTTCGGGTTTAGATTCCACAGCATTTTTTTCTCTATTGTTTCTTTCCTGATTGAGCTGTATGGCTGTCCCAGATGCATCTTCAGCAGAAAAATTGCAGAGATATGGTTTTTTACCTGTAGAGTACACATACAAAAATTAATATGAAGATATGTTTAAAAAGACACCTGTCAAGGAAAATTAAAAACAAGGACAAAATAATGATTTGGATGAGGGAAAAAAAAGCCTGGGAGCCCAGCATTCAAGGCACAGGTATTATAACTCGCATGTACATGAAATCTTATATTATAAACAGTATTGCTTTATTCTCACGAAACTGCATACTTTAAAAGAAACGAATTAATTTGCACAGGATACTGTGTTCATGATACTGAAAACAGGAACCGAAAACAGTTTATGATAATGCTGTAAGATTGCACTGACTTACTCAATCAGGAAGTCTATATTTTATGTCCCCAGTACTATCAAAATAACTTTTCCCTATAGTTTAAAGAGATAAACTAATTAACAATCAGGAAAAGCAACTTTCAGATATTAAAGACTAGCTACTAAATTATGTTTAAGATAATGTGGCGGGCAAGAGGGATGGGGAAGGGGGCACATGCCTGTTTAAAGTAATTATAGCTATTTTCACAGTCATGGCTATACAATTTTCATTCACATTCTACTCCTATTCCAGAAATTCCGGCAAAGTGTACTGATAAAGTTAAAGTTCAAATCTACATGACCACATATACAAGACAATTCAATCAAGGCGGTAAAGATGGGAAACCAGCCAAGGACACACTCACAAACCAATCCTAAACCTGCAATAGAACATCTGATTCTTGCTTCATTGTTCTTGTTTCACAAAGAGAACAAACCAGGCACACACATAAGGTGCCATTACAGAAATCATGCTATTTTTCCTCAACTGGCTACTACATGACAACTCTACTTCGCTACAAAACTGAGACATGCTACATGATGGGACTTTTTGGGACAGTTCTGCAAATGAACTATACAGAATTTCAAAGAATGAAATAAAAATTGTGCAAAACAGATAAAAGAATAGCAAAAAAACAACAACCCTATATTCAACATATTCTTAATATGCAATACGTAAGGACTACTCTGCATTTTCCTTTACAAGCTCTTCATTTCAAAATGAATCAGTATGGTGCAGTATTTAAGATTTCAGACTAGGAATAAGAAGAGCTGGGTTCAGACCCACCTTCAGCCTTCCAAATTCCCTAGATGAGTTATCTAATAACAATTAATAATAAACATCCTTCAATTACAATTTTCTAACCTCTGTTCTGAAATAAATTCAAATGATTTACTTTTAACAGGATCAGAATTAGTCATTTCATTTAAATATTAAACAAGTTCATGTACAGGTAGTCCTCAACTTACAACAGTTCATTTAGTGCCCGTTCAAAGTTACAACGGCACTGAAAAAAGTGACCATTTTTCACACTTACAACCGTTGCAGCATCCCCATGGTCACATGATAAAAATTCAGATGCTTGGCAATTGACTCCTATTTATGACAGTTGGCAGTGTCCCTGGGGTCATGTAATCATTTGCAACTTCTTACAAGCAAAATCAACGGGGAAGCCAGATTCACTTCACAACCATATTTACTAACTTAAAAAGTCGTAAAATGGGGCTTAATTCACTTAACTAATGTTTTACTTAGCAACAGAAATTGTGGGCTCAATTGTGGTTGTAAGTCAAGGACTATCTGTATTATATTTACAAATGTTATAGTAATCATTTATCAAATGCGGTTTAAGAGCCGAGGTGGCGTAGTGGTTAGAATGCAGTACTGCAGGCTACTTCAGCTGACTGCTAGCTGCAGTTCGGCGGTTCAAATCTCACCGGCTCAAGGTTGACTCAGCCTTCCATCCTTCCGAGGTGGGTAAAATGAGGACCCAGATTGTTGGGGGCAATATGCTGACTCTGTGAACCGCTTAGAGAGGGCTGTAAAGCACTGTAAAGCGGTAAATAAGTCTAAGTGCTATTGCTATTGCTATTAATATTTCTTCTGGCTTTGACTCTTGTGAACGCTCGAGCATATTCTAAACACTGGTTATCTACATCTGTATCTATATCTAAATGTAAACATATATCTCATCTGTATCTATGCATACACACAGAGAGAGAGAGAGAAAGACCATGTAATTACGTTTTAAAGTATTTCTTATAAGAAGGAATATAGAATCAAGAATGCTTTAGATCACTTTATCAAACATCTGACATTATAAAACATCTGTCTTCCTTTTAGTTTCTCCCAGAACATACACTGTGTTTGCTCATGCTAACTCTTTACAGTGGGGTTAATATGCATGGTTTACTTTAAGTTTCATCGCTCATGTGCTGATAAAGTCCAGGATTACTACTAAATAGTTGTCTTCCATCTGTACAGAAGTGCTGAGAACTCCTGAAGACTGGTAGAAACAGAGCATAAGGAGTCTTTTTTGCATCTGCATTTTATCTCAGCACAAGCAAGTGTTTTGGAAAATCAGACACATCACTGTTGCTTAGTACAACTTTGGTACCGTAGGCACAGTCCCAACCCTGCCAAATGTGATCTGTTTAAGCCTGAACGTTCAACAAAAACAACGTCTCAGCTTCATTTAATTTGACCTCAGCTCCTGTTCAGGGAAAAGGCATCAAGCCTTTGTTTAATTCTGAGTAATTAGCTTAAAAATAACCCATAGATTTGCTGTCTAACAGGGTTGAATACTTTATTCTGTTAACATTTTCTTTTCAAACTCTCAAAGGGACAAGGTCCTTTGTGTTTAAAGTGGTTTTTTTTTTTTTTTTACCTTCCTGTTTTACAAGTTAAGGCTTCCTGAAAGCACATGCCCAAGATTACTAGCTGCATCTACATTTTAAAAGGGAAAAAAAAAGTTATATAGAACTGTGAAATTAGAGACTGCACATCTGTGTTATTTTCAAAGCAGATCTGTCACAACTCAATATAACACCAGCTAGAAGAACGAGGTGGCTTTTCTGTGACATTTCATCTGATGGAGCTTGTTTACATAGAGGCTAAGCAAAGATAAAATTAATCTTATCAGAAGAGGCAGATTAAGCTTAGAAATCATGACCTGTCCAAAAAAAAAAACTTCTGGTAGGCTTCCTGAGTGAAGAAACATTTCAATGGAGGGGTTTGCATTCCCAGAATTATTCCAGATAGTTTCTAGCTACCAATAAAAATGCATTGTTCTGCTATTCTATCTTCATTTTCTTTTCTACAGTAAAAAAATATATGATTTAGATTGTTAGAATTTAGATATTTTTTTTATCCTACCTTTATTGTTTTTACAAATAACTCAAAGCAGCAAACATACCTAATACTTCGTCCTTCTCCTGTTTTCTCCACTACAATAATCCTATGAGGTGAATTGGGCTGAAAAAGAAGGACTGGCCCAAAGTCACCCAGCTGGCTTTCGTGCCTATGATGGAACTGGAACACACATTCTCCTGGTTTCTAGGCTGGTGCCTTTACATCTAAACCATATATGGACTCCAAAGCAGCTGATGAGACTGCTAGGACTTTTCCTAAAATTTTATGCATCAAATAGGTAACTTACTGAATGAGCAGCAAATGGGACTCTATGTTTATTTGATATGAGCTAGCAGTTCTGCACCAATATCTTGAAGTATCCTTAAATATTATCTAGCATCCCAGAGTTCTCTCTCTCTCTCTCTCTCTCTTCTCTCTCGCTCTGTGTGTGTGTGTGTGTGTGTGTGTACATGCACAAAACAAGCAATGACCAAGAAAAATCCATTAAGAATATCCAAGGTATTCAAGCATGAACGCTTCAGTGCACTGTACCCCATCCTCCCAGGAAATGAATGTCTGAACCAAAACGCATGTATTTTGGAAGTTTGGGGCCATATACCTCTTTACTGTGTTAATAGTTGGACATCAATCAGAAAAAATTATCAGTAACAGTTAATAATTTAATTGAACAATTTTAATAGATACCGTATATTCCCCCCCCCCCCAAAAAAATCTGTGTTAGAAAAGCCAGAGAGGTACGCCTTCTGAGCTACCTACTGGCAGGAAGACATAGAAATAGTACTTCCCAGTTGCCACAAGGAAAAAAAAATAATTTGAAAAATATGGAAATATAGAGTATTGAATTGGAGAATGCAACTATAGAAAGCTAAAAAAAAATCTTGTAAAACAAGAGACTTTATTCAATAAAGTGCTTGAATGAAAATTTGACCATTTAACTTCAAAACCACGCAAAGTTCAGTGTTCCTACATTTTATTTTTTATTTCTCCAGATTATTCGCCAGCCCCCAAACAAGCTTTTTTGCATTACAAGTTTCTGTTGTTGTTTAGTGCTAGTTTGAATAGTTCTGCTGCTTCCAGCATGTAATATTGCAGGAAATTTAATAAATTTCTGGCTAATATCTTCAGTAAGGAAGGTTGTTGTTGTATTTTAGTTCTTGCTATTGGTTTCTTTTTGTTTAAGTGTTTAATTATTTCTATGTATGTTTTATTTCAGATTTTTAGTTTTTCTGTTTTTCTTAAACAAAAGACGAATGTAAAGAGAAATCACACTATTATATAATTTTAAACTGAATATTTGGGAATGTAAGAAAGATTTTGGTATTAGAATAGGACAGGACTGAATTACGTTTTTAAGGTCACCCATTCTCTTTCTCTCAAAATACATCTACTTTCCGTTCTAAACATTAAAAAAATTATTTCTTTTAGGGTAATTATTGAACAGTTAGTTATCAAGATCTATACTATTATGCCAATGTCCCCCTTCTTACATTAAACAAAATACTGGCATTCAAACTTGATCCATCTAGTTATAGAACGAAAGGATCTAAATATTCCTCGTCAAGCTTGTACACTGAGATGAATTTTTCATACATAAAATGCTTATCTAAATACTATTCAATGCATATATTTGCTATACTGTCTTTTTGTCTAAGCAGAATGATTAATGTCTAGCAACACCATTAAACCATACGATGTTGGCTCTGGGGGATGGGAATGAGAAAACTACAAGTCTGGACTATAACATGCTGGAGAAAGCTGACAGATACTTATCTAAAAGAAAAACATTATGGAATTTATTTAGTAAATTCTAGTTCAATATCGCACATGAATGCAAAATGGCAAAGGCTTTCTACCCCATGAAGGGAACTACCCTCTCTACATTCCCCCCCCCCCCCAATTTACTGGACTTTGATAGTAATGCCCTAAGGATTTTTCCCTGGTAAACCTTGAAGTAAAGTTGGAAAACATTGCAGCAAAATTTTGATCGTTATATGATTTGATCTTATTATGCAAAATAACCCTTCAGAAAAATCAATTCTCATCTCATCATTAAGCCGAAAATAAAATCTTTTGTTATTGTTGTACACGTAGTCCTCAACTTACAACAGTTCGCTTAGCGACCGTTCAGTTACAACAGCACTGAAAAAAAATGACTTATGATGATTTTTCACACTGCTGCAGCATTCCCCTGGTCACAGGATTTATATTTGGATGCTTGACAACTGAGTCACATTTATGATGGTTGCAATGTGCCGGGGTCATGTGATCACCTTCTGCAACCTTCTGACAAGCAAAGTCATTGGGGAAGCCAGATTCACTTAACAATCGTGTTATTAATTTAACAACTGCTGTGATTCACTTAACAAATGTGACAAGAAAAGTCGTAAAATGGGGCAAGACTCACTTAAAATATTTCTTACTTAGCAACATAAATTTTGGGCTCAATTGTGGTTGTAAGTTGAGGACTACCTGTAAAAGGGAGATCAAGAAGAAGGATGAATTTCAGGGATGTAAATGAACTAAATGAATAAAGAAAATGTACATTAATTGTGTAAGAAGGGTATATCAGGTTTTGTCATGCTGAAATTGCTGCTTTTAACACTACAATACTGTATGTTTACTCAGGAACAAATCCCACTAAACTCACTGGGACTTATTCCCAAATAAATAAAGCAACAGCTCCGGAGAGGACTAGCAGACTCTTGTACTGGGAGTAAATGCACTGAATTTGGGTCTTATTTTTAACCTGGGGTAACATTCTCCTCCCTTCCCTGTTAATATGATCTGGAAAAAAAAAGGGAGATGAAGTATATCCAACTGTGTCCATCTGTTGACAGAAAAGCATCTGTCAGCAAAATAAACCCCCCTTTTCAACCTCCTCCTGCACTTCTGAAAGCACAAAGCAATGTAGTGGGGAAACATGCGAAGAGGAGTCAGTCACTGCATGTGAATGGAAATTAACTCACACAATGTAAGAAGTAAAGGAGGAAATCTCAGCAAAGGGAAAGTTTATATGAGAAAAAGAAGCAATGCAAATATACTGGGGAGAACTCAAATGCATTGTCTACAATCCCACAGATCATGCTGTAATAAAAAGCAGTGTATAATCCTTCATGCAGGGGTCTCAAACTCATAGCCTGGGGGCCACAAGACTAAATTACTTGTCTGAAATGGTATAGGTCAGTGATGGTGAACCTTTTTTGGTTCGCGTGCCAAAAAGGTGTGTGTGTGCGTGCTAGCGCGCGCACGCATATGCCCACACCCATTCCCTCCCCCCGCGCATGCTCACAACCCCCGCGCTGCCCCCTGCGAATGTGTACACACACCCCGCTGTCCCCGCGCATGCGCACAGGCCTCACTGAAGCCTGGGACGGCAAAAAACGACCAAACCGGAAGTTCGGAAAAACGGACTTCGGTTTGCCCGTTGGGCCATTTTTCACACTCTGGAGGCTTCAGGGAAGCCTCCTGAAGCCTCCGGAGGGCGAAAACGGCCTTCCCCAAGGCCGAAAATCAACTGGCCAGTGCACACATGTGCACTGGAGCTGACATAGGGCAATGCTTCGTGTGCCCTCCGATATGGCTCCGCGTGCCACCTGTGGCACACGTGCCATAGGTTTGCCATCACTGCTACAGGTTCTCCTGCTTGAGCAGGGGGCTGGACTAAGGTACCTTCCAGTTCTATTCTATTCTAATTCTAAATACTGATGTTATGGCTAATGAAAAACATTATGACTTAAATGATCAAAGTGAAATAGCAATGTTTTGAAGTTCTCTTACAATAAAGTTCTTTTTAGTTAATAAAGTTACATTTAATCACACATGACACTCTTCATTTGGCTACAGACTTCCATATTAATGCATGAAAAGCTTTCAGTTTTGTGGCTCATGAGCTAACAAATTGCTCTTAAAGTAGCACTTGTGACTATTTGAGATCCCTTGCCACAATACCTCTGGTATGTATTTAAACTAAATAAGACAGGGTTTCCCAAGAACATACTGTATTATTTAAGAATACATTCCATATAAAATACATCGTGGAGAAGATTTGCTTGAAAAACCAATTTGTAAATTATTTGGGGGGTTTTCATGTTCTTTCATATACCGGTGCAGAATGTTAAAAGACAACAGCAGTAACCTGAGGAAGATTTTCATATTCTAGCCATCTTTGTTGTCGTATTTCTAAAATCCTAGTGATGTACACATTCCAGCTCTGGCCAAGAGTTGATACCAGAAACAATACTAAGCAAAAATCTCACAAACCTTCTGTTGTTCCTGCACCAAACCTAGGTATTTAAAACTGGCCAAGTGATTTGTCTATTTAACCTGTTGTAGAATTATTCGCACAAGTTGAATAAACGTCATGTAAATTGTCCCCATTTTTCTTTCCAGAATCCTAAATTTTCTCTTTTATTCAAGATGGAGGAAAACAAAAATAACTATGGTAAATATATTTTTAAAAAGGGAGGGGCGATCACTTTCAAAATGTACTTCATAGTTCAGTGACAATCTTTCTTAAATCACCAAAGACATCAGCCATTTACTAGCAACTTCAATGAATTCCTAGAAGAGTCAACAAGTTAAGTCTCCTTCAGCAACAAAAGAGTAATAAAGGAATCCACCACTAGATGCAGTGGCTTTCAAACATTTCAGACTCATTATTATATTATTACATTGGATCTACATTTTCAAGCTTACAAGAGGAAATATTTATTTATTGCTCAATTCCTGGAAAATTACAGAGACCATCTTACAGATGTGAACAAAACAACTTTTTCTAAGAAAAAGAAAACAGCTTTGGCAGCCAGGCATTGGATTTCTTTAAAAACAAAACAAAGCAGTCAAAGAATGTAGATCATTGGAAGAATAAATAAATCTACTGGAAGGAGCAGAGTGACCTATCAAACAATTTGAAAATATGATGGCAGATTTATTTTAAAAACAGAGCGATCTCTGATATGACACCAAGGGAAATGAATGTTATTTCACGAAACAACCAAAATTCTTACTCACAATGACAATAATATTTTATATTTTAGTCCCATGCATGATTGGGAACAAATTTTACCAAATTGATGTGTGTTGTGTGTGTGTGTGGCTAATAGTTCAGAAAAGAGAAATCTAAATCTCTCCCAAGTTGTTTCCAAAGAACTCCATATTCCTGTTGAAATGTTTAATATTAAGCTATCTACACATAGCATTTATTTATATGAAGCACATTTGTTTTAGTAACACGCAAGGCCAAGAGTGTTGTTAATATTGCATAGACATTATAGTATTTAATTACTTACAACATTTTTTCCTAAGGATTCTAAGTAGAAACAGTGTGGGAAACTTGTTACGCACAAAGAAAATGCTGAAAGATACTGCCACAGCCTGGCTCAGTATGGAAGTTATTTTTCTTGCTATATCAAGGGGGGGGGCATCTGTATCTAACCCATATGCTAATATATGTGGAGGAAAATCACAGCAACCAATTTATGTTTTTCATTTCACACTACAAATAATAAACGGCCTTAAATTCTATTTGATAGAACACTCTGTTATGCAGCCTAACCATTTACATACAGAACTTTGTACTCTATTCCAATGAACGAGAGCTCTCCAGAGAATTATTTCCAAGCTCTAGATAGCCAGAACCAGTTACTGAAACAACTCTCCTTAAATCAATCCTCCATCAATCAATCAATCAATCAGCAAGCAAGCAAGCAAGATCTATTGCAGAGGCATAGTTGTTGTCATGGAGGTTGTCCTGATAATTTGAGCAGAAGAAAAAATAAAATAAAAACACCTGGTTATATTACAAAACAAAGCATGTGTCTTTAATATCAATCCCATGCCTATTCCTAACACAAAATTATTATCTTTGTGTATTAACCACGGGACTGTGTTGTCACTCGAACAACAGTATGTAGGGGGCTTATTTACTTAGAGGAATATGGGTGCGTAGCATACTATAATACATAATTTGCAATGCAGCAATACACATCCAACCCTTAAATAAAGTGTCAGTGAACCATAAAAATGATTAACTAATTTAAACAAACTAAATAAAGAGAAATCTGCAGAAGTTATGTGGACTCATTTTAACAATGCTCTGCATAGGAACTAAACATTGGAAAGCTTATTGCTCATATTTTATCAGCCTTTTCTCTTGAGCCAATTACCATGCTCCAAAGTGCCTTATAAAAACAGCATTTACTAGTCATCAAATCAATGCCAAGATTATTCAGGGTTTTTTTCCCCTGCTTCTTCCCATGGGGTGAAAATTCTAAATTTTCCTAGAAAACTGCCCCACTTGTGCAATCATTCAGAATGGTCCTCCCTTCCTGAAATACCCTATTTTTGCAATGTCAGTTCAAGGAACCCATTCCCATGGATTCTGAGGGAAGGAGGATGTTTTTATTACCTTTCGATACATCTCCAAAGGTCTACAAACCCTCACCTTTATATTTTTTTCCTCTAGGCTAGAGGCCCCCAACCCCCGTTCCACAGCCCACTACTGGGCTGTGGTCCATTGTGAACCGGGCCGCACAAGTGTTGGGCTAGCGAGTGAAGCTCCATTTGTGCAAGCAGCGGGCGCGTGCATGAAATCATCCCCTCTCCCCCCACTGCCAGCACCACCTCTGGTCCACAGAGCCAGAAAGGTTGGGGACCGCTACTCTAGACAGTTATTCACTTAAGTTCCCAATCTATCTTCTCTCTCTTCCACCAATCAGCCAGCAATCATATCCCCCCCTGCTAAATTTTCAGTTGAACATCTTTGCCTCACTCAATTTTTATTGAGACGGACGGTGTAGAAATGAACCAAATGAATGAGTGAAAAAATAAACATATATAATTGCTTCCCCCCCCCCATTAATCACACCACTAGCTTTCATAGAGTTTTGGGCTGTATTTATTAGCAGACAAACAGCTGGAAGATGGGAGAAATGGGTGAGGGAGAGAAAAAGAAACTGGAAGCAATTTTTCTTTTTATGGAGAGGTTGCGGTGACTGTCCCACACACATACACACTCCTTGCCTACTGCCATGCCATTTGGAGAACGTTTATCATCATCTTGTCATGTGCTTTGGCAGTCATTTTAAAACTGCACTTGTTGAGTGAGTAAGGAGATTCTGGACAGCAGGAAGATCTCTCTATGCTTTCTTCAAGGAGAGAATTCCATGGATTGATTACATTTGGATTAACCACATATTCCATGCATCTATACACTAATCCGAAGAAACACAGAGTGACAAGGGTCATGGTGATAATTAGAGGGGTAACATGGTTTATGCACAAATTATTCCATGCATGAAACAGCTGGTTTGGGGTGGTTGGCATCTAAACTGAAACATGTATCTACGATCTAGATACAGAACAAAATAGGGTGTTTGCTTCCAATATGATATAGCAACTGATATGGGGTAGGAGAATTAATGTGCAAGACTATAAAATGACCTTGACGATTTTGTTTTGGCTAAAAGCTGGAACAAACATTATATTCTGTTGTATTCCTTGAATGTATACATGTAATAGTTACCTAGAAAGGAGTGAGTTATTCTGGATACATTACATCACAATAGCCAGTAAGAAAAGATAATTTTCTACCTTAATTCAATACATGCCCATTTCATGCTCACTATTAACAGCATCTGGATTATTCTGGATGATAGCTCTCCTCAGCAAAGAAGGTAGAACTGGGAGGGACCCTGGTGACAAAACAACACGTTTCACAGAGAAGAACACTTTGATCTGTGGTCTTATATACTGCATTAAATTCCACTGAATGGACTAGGTTTAATAGGAGCCGAGGTGGCGCAGTGGTTAGAGTGCAGCACTGCAGGCTACTTCAGCTGACTGCTAGCTGCAGTTTGGCGGTTCAAATCTCACCGGCTCAAGGTTGACTCAGCCTTCCATCCTTCTGAGGTGGGTAAAATGAGGACCCAGATTGTTGGGGGCAATATGCTAACTCTGTAAACCGCTTAGAGAGGGCTGTAAAGCACTATGAAGCGGTATATAAGTCTAAGTGCTATTGCTATTGCTATTGATGCCACAATCAAAATGACCAGGATCAAAATATGATGCTGCTACATACTTGGTATTACTATTTAATCTGCCATATTATTTTTATGCAAGATAAAATGAGGTATGACTAATAAAGTTATTTTAAAGAAATTAACAAGACATCAGCCACCTAAATAAATGAATATAAATAATACAAAAAGAAACTAATTGTGACATCAAGATTGGTCAAACTTTATTCATCTGTTTCACTTCATCATCTACTTGCCAGATTACATTTGAGACTGAAGTAGTAATTCAGATATTGCCCCACTGGGAAATCAGCCCTGTTTTTCATAGGAAGCCTACAATCCAATATATTTGGAGAACATACTGTACAATCCTAATCCATGTGGATAATTAATTTATGTCATATCTCATATATTGTGCTATACAATCCTAGGCAGGGGTGGGTTCCTCCCGGTTCGGACCGGTTCTCCCGAACCAGTAGCAGCCCGCTGGTGACGTCACGATGATGTCACCGAACCGGATCGGTTGGTGCAGGTCCGTGGGGGCCGCCACCTTTTTTTTGAATTTTTTTATTTATTTTTTTCCTTCTGAGCGTGCGCAGAAGCCAACTTCCAGCACTGTGCATGCGGTCACCATCTTTTTTTCGCCTTTGTTTTTTGGGGGGATTTTTTGTTACTGTGCATGTGCGCGCGCGTGAAGCGCGCGCGCCCATGAGGCGCGCCCACACGGCACAGGAGGGAGCGAACCGGCAGCGAGGTAAGTTGGAACCCACCCCTGATCCTAGGTCTATAAGCACTTCTAAATTAGTAAAATTAAATCCAACCACTCACGCTACCAAAGAACAAATTCTACTTATTCTACTAAGAAGCAGGGATGTGGTTTTTAGATTACCTGAAATGAATGGAGACAGCACGCCATGCCATTTCAAGCTCTGTACATGGCAGTTATCTGATTGCCTTGAACTTCAGACCAAACTAGCAGGCTTTATGCCCAAAGCTTCTTCTTTTTTTTTTAAATGGGAGAAAGCCTGGAGACAGCCAGTTGTCTAAACCTGTACAGTCAAATTACTTTTTGTAACTATTGCTTTATACAGCATGGCTGTATAGAGATGCAGATCTGATGGGCAAAAATGAGATTCAGGAGATTGTTGGGCCCCCACACAGCACCTGCCAAAAATTCCTTAAAACAGCTGGCATGAGATTTTGGGAAGAGATGCTTTTGATATAATGCCTAAGTATACTCTGAATCATGTTTTTCACCCTTTGAATCCAGGCCTATTATAGCCATAGTAGACAAATATTTTTTCTATTTGTTCATGTTTCAATTGTATTCTTTTTAAAAAAAAAAAAATTAGGAGCCTGTGTATGTTTAGAGGGGTGTCATTCCTATTTAAAACATGAATAGGAATAGGAACAATAATAAAATGGGCCCAAACAGTAGGGATTTGCAACCACTAGTCCTTTTTAACTGAATAAGCACAAACTCAAAAAAGGGTCGTTGGTCTTACCTGATACGCCTCTTCTCATAGGGTGGAGCTAACCTCCAAGAGTGGGATGACACCGTCCCTTCAGCCAATGAGGACTGAGTCTGTCAAATTGTATATCTTCGTCCTCTTGCCTCATTATCCCTCTTTGACGAAGAACGAAGCACAGACTCGTCGTGTAACTCCCAAAGTCAAAACACAAACAAGAAGATTACAATTTGCTGGCCAGAATGTTCAGCAGGTCACCATATCACGTCCAGAGTCAGTCTAGAAAAACCTCCAAGAGTGGGATGACACCGTCCCTTCAGCCAATGAGGACTGAGTCTGTCAAATTGTATATCTTCGTCCTCTTGCCTCATTATCCCTCTTTGACGAAGAACGAAGCACAGACTCGTCGTGTAACTCCCAAAGTCAAAACACAAACAAGAAGATTACAATTTGCTGGCCAGAATGTTCAGCAGGTCACCATATCACGTCCAGAGTCAGTCTAGAGAAACCTAGGGCGGGATTGGAGGTTAGCTCCCCCCTATGAGAAGAGGCGTATCAGGTAAGACCAACGCCCCTTCTCCATAGTGGGTGGAGCTAA
>QLTV01004087.1:378965-423882 GCA_003457575.1 Thermophis baileyi | reverse complement strand
TCAACGCCCCCCCTGCGCCCCCCCCCCCTGCACATGCGCACACGACACCCCCTGCGTTGCCCCGCCCCCATGCATGCATGCGCAACCCCACGCTCCCCCACACATGCGTGCACGACCCCCCGCCCCGTTTTGGGCCTAGCAGGCCTCCCTGAAGCCTCCGGAGGACAGAAACGGCCCGTTTCCAGACTTCCGGTAGGCCCGGTAGACCCGTTTTTCGCCCTCCCCAGGCTCCAGAGGCTTGGAGCCTGGGGAGGGCGAAAACCTCCTCCTCCGCCGCCCCGGAGGGTGGAAATGGCCCGTTTCCCAACTTTCAGTGGGCCCGGTAGGCCCGTTTTTTGTCCTCCCCAGGTTCCAGAGCAGGGGTGAGTTCTTCCCGGTTTGGACCGGATAGCGACCCGCTGGTGACGTCACTGAAGTGGATCGGCCGGTCCGTGGGTGCCGCTATCTTTTTTTGTGAATTTTTGTGAATTTTTTTACTGTTCTGGAAGGTTTTTCCTCTTCTGCTGCTTGAAAAAGGGCCCTCCTGCCCGCCCCCGGGTTTATACTGACCTTTATTCCTTCGCCCGAAGCACAGCTCATCAGCTCCTCAGCTGTGTTTCGGGCTAACTGCAGCTACTGAGCATGTGCAGAAGCAAAATTGCGCGAGGCGAACCGGTGGGGAAGGTAAGTGGAACCCACCCCTGCTCCAGAGGCTTTCCTGGAGCCTGGGGAGGGTGAAAATGGCCTCCCTCGCCCACCCTGGAGGCAGGAAACATCCCATTTCCCGACTTCTGGTGGGCCTGTTAGGCCCGTTTTTCGCCCTCCCCAGGCTCCAGAGGCCTTCTTGGAGCCTGTGGAGGGCAAAAACAGCCTCCCCCCGTGGCCAAAAACGCCCTCCCAGAGCCTCCGTGCGAGCCCTGTACTTACCTGGTATCCAAAACTGGCCGCGTGGAGACTCCTGACAGGGGAGGGGTGGCGTGGGCGTGGGCAGCTGAAAATCAGCTGGCCGGCGCACGCATGCGCGCTGGAGCTGAGCTAGGGCAACGGCTCACATGCCTGCAGATATGGCTCCGTGTGCTACCTGTGGCACGCGTGCCATAGGTTCGCCATCACGGCACTAATGGATACCCAGACAAGATGACATATTCTGATCAGATTACTGTTAATCAGTAAATAACCAAAAGGCTCAAAAAGTTTTACCCCACTTACAAACATTACCATATAACAACTCTGCTAATAATTGCTCTTCTGTCAATAAAATTGTATGAAGGTTCATAAAATCTAACAATCATCTTACTACTCTTAGGGATTTTCGAAGTGTGACAGTTGTAACTATGGGGTTACATGCAGGTACAAATAACTAAACAAGTACTTCATAGCAGAGAGCCCAGATTCCTATGCTGGATTAGTAGACTGTAATAATTTAGAAACAAATATAGGCTTTCTGTGCAGAGAAAGTTCTTTATAGTATTTACAAAGAATACTTTTATCTGCATTATAAAAATGATTGTCTTAAAAAGAAAATTAAAATTTGTTTTAAAAAAGTTTTAAAAAATAATAGCTTTACATATGTACACAAAGTTTATTTCTGTTAAAATCTTCAGAAAATATAGTAAGAGTTCAAATTTTTTTTTGTAATTACAGTTGAGCTGCCTCAGTACAAGCCACTGTACAAAAGGAGTAAACATTCAGAAGATAAATAATCTTTGATAAGAATATAATACATTAAGATAGTGGTATTCATTCAGACAGCAGCTGCCTAAAACTTCACTCAGTTGGAATTGCATTTTCTTTAAGAAACCACAAGATGGCATCTATTCACAATTTATAATTCAAAGTACATTCTGAAATTCTCTAAATGAAAAATATATGAATCTTTAGATCAATGGTAATTAGAAATAACTTTTAATATTTCTCCAATCTCAATTAGTTTTAACATAAGTAAAAACATTTTCAAAAGCACATACATATGTTTGACTTTATGATGCTGATGACTTTTTATATTTTCCTTTTCCTACTTCTCAACATTCATGAACCTAAAATGCTAAACTTAAAGTTATCTTCAGGACAAAGTAAAACAAATCTTTATTCTGTGTCTGACTCACATTATTTTCTTTCTTCCCCCTCTTGTGGAGCAGTGAGGTTGAAAAGGAAAGACCACAAGAGAGTAAGCAGGCACACAATGGGGAATACATCAAACTGTTTGCATAATGCACTTGGGGCTGCCAACACCATCACATTGCTTTCAATATACATCTCCCGTTGGTTGTTTGCTTACTTTCTTATAAACCCTTCCTCTCCAACCTCCCCATTATGCAAGGGGAGAAAAAAGCAAAAATAACAGGTCAGGCACAGGGCAATGCATACTGACTGTAATGGCAATCGCTAGACTGAGGGACTCTGCAAATCATAAATGTGTTATTTGGTCGTAAAGTTACTTTTTTCAGCACCATCATAACTGTGAACAGTTGCCGAACAAAGCAGCAATCTATCTCATACAGAACTACCTCATACAGGGCTATCTGTAATTCTAGCAAAAGAGATATGATTAGTCTACCGTGATTTCTTTGCAAATAACACAGCTGGGTCCTGTTAATTGTAGCAGGCCTATCTAAGTGCTCATGAATATGCCAGTGAATAATCTGTTTGAAAACCATGTCCAGTCTAGATGTCAACCTGACAAGTCTGCAGTTTCCTTGGGATCTATTTGTATTTGTTGAAAGCAGTTGCAAGAAGCTGTTTGAATCCATGATGGTTTTGCCGTGAGGCTCCCAAAGGTTAACCATTTGCTTTAGGGGAATTTGGGATTCTAACATTCACCTTAAAACTTTTTCCTGGCTTGGAACCTTCTTTATCAAGCTTCTGCTGAAACTGCTTTTAGAGTCACCTTCATCAAAAGGAAGTGGGTGGCAGCAAAGACCTTCTCATTTTATTTTAGCTGTTTATTTAATTCAATGTAGACACAGCCCAAATCCTACTAACTGTGGACTGCTCACAAAAAAATAACATACAAAGTAAAATCAAGATGGGCTCTGGCATAATTTATAGACAACCACAACAACAACAACAATACACACACACACACACACACACACACACACACACACACACACACGGCTCCATTTATCTCATCCAAGGCATGGAGAAGAACTAGGTATTAAACGCTTTATAGAATGCCAACGTTGTGGAAGCCATATAAATCTCAGAGGCAATGTCTTTCCAGAAGGCAAGTGATGCAATAGATAAGGCATGTTTCCTGGGTTCTGAGAGATGACTTTAACCGAAGGGACACACAAAATACCAATTCTGCCAGCACATGGGCAAAGGCAGAACAGAAGATCATACAAGGGTGTATGTGTATGCATGAGTTGCAAAACTAGTTGTATTCACCCTACAAAATGGTTTTTTTTTGACTAGGCGATGAGAGCCATAGCATCCACTTGTAAATTGTCATGCTCTCCATAACAGCTATTTTATCAGAGTACCCATAAGATGTTCTCAAAAAGATTATATAGCTGTCCGCTTCACGAAGCAAGTGACTCTGGGCAGCATATCACAAAGCTAACAAATAATTAATCAACATCCAACCACTCTTATCATTATTATTAAAAAAATTATAAGAAACAAAGCTAAAAAGAACAAAAATAATATTAGGCAAAGGGATGTTAACAATGGAGCTGGACTGCTGGGTACTGAAGAACAAAAGATTGCCATTTTGAGCATTAATGAAACTTTTTTAAAAAGCTTTAATTCCTTTCCATTGTTACCTTCACAGATGAACTTGAATTTGCAGATTTGTGGGAATAACGTTTGTTAAGCAGATCGGCAAAGAATACAAAATATGTTTCCAGCTGAGTTTGATAATAATCAAGCAAGCATGAACTATTGGAATGAGCTTCCAACCATTCCCACACTCCCTCTTGTATGGGAGTTGTGTGTGATTTACAATCACTTCAGAGAAATATAAATATTTGGTAGGAAACTGAGATTCTGATTAAATGTCACACAATGTATTCACACTACTGATGTATTACCTTTCTATTTTTTTTTCTTTTTGCCATACTGTGGAAATAACATTAGGGCATTGCAGACACTGTGAACATGGGGTGGTTTTATCTGCTTTTCACACAAAAGCACACACCCACACTTCCTCTTAGATTCAAAGTAAATTAAAACATTTCTTATTGTAGAAGGCTTTCAGCAAGTGGGAAGGTAATGACTGATCAGGCATTAACTACTTCGTTAGAAGTAAAAGAGGTGGATGATACAAAACTTTCCATGTAAATTATTTCCTCTTGTATTGCTCTTACAAGCATTAATATTACTTCTTCCAATAGAAGAAAATAAAGCAAGACAGCATGTAATGATAAACTACATATATTTAAATTGTTCTATTATGTCAACCTCTGAAATGCATAATTAAGGGTGTTGATCTGGATTGTAGAAAAAGAAAAACAAGCTTCTTCCCTTCTCATAACACAGGCCTTGAATAATCAAGGATCCTGCCACAGAGAACTTAGGCTGAAAGATAGTGCCTGAGCCAAAGTCAGCCAATGAACTCCTATGGAGGCATAGACTACAACCTGTATCCCCACACCATTCCTAATAAAAGGCCTCAATGCACTACGCTAACTATAACCTCTATGTCTCTGTGAATAGAAAGTTTAATCGCTGGATTTTATTATTTCCAAAGAATATGGCCTCATCAATTATTTGCTTGTTTCTTCCTTTAACACAGGGGTCCCCAAACACCCTGTCCGTGGACCGGCACTAGTCTGCAGCAAGCAAGCAAAGCAGGATGCAGGCAGCATGAGAAAGCACGCCCTCTCTGATCCGCGGAAAAATCTATCTCCCCAGAACTTGTCCCTGATACCCAAAAGATTGGGGGCCACTGTTTTAACTAATTGGACAATTAAGATTGTAAGTGTTATAGTTGAGGCTTGAATATCAGCCACTTCCCTTTCTTTAAAAAAAAATTGAATAAGAATTTAGATTTTAATAGGCCATTTTTGTTTTATAAACACTTGACATGAGAAGGGGCGTTGGTCTTACCTGATACGCCTCTTCTCGTAGGGTGGAGCTAGCATCCAGGAATGGGATGACCTCGTCCGTTCACCCAATCAGGACTGAGTCTGTCAAATTGTAGATCTCCACTCTGGCTCTAATTCCCCCTCTTTGGCGAAGACCGATAGACAGACTCGGCATGTGTTCTCCCAAGGTACACTCATGAAATAAAGATCACAATTTGACGTCCCGGAACGCAGACCAGACTGACTTCGGGTGGGACTGGATGCTAGCTCCACCCTATGAGAAGAGGCGTATCAGGTAAGACCAACACCCCTTCTCCATAGTGGGTGGAGCTAGCATCCAGGAATGGGACATACCAAAGCAGTCTGTCCATTGGGGGGGGGTTTAAGTCTGGCTGGCATTCACCGTCTGCGAATGCACCCTTTGAAGGACCCGGCGACCAAAGGCCGCCTTCACCGATGCAAAAAAAGTCAATCTTGCAATGGCGGATGAAAGACAGACCTCCCCAATGGACGCCTGCATGGACCACGCTGCCATAGTTGCTGCACTGAGTGTCGAGCGCGCTGGCACTCGAGCCGGCCGTGGTAAAGACTGTAGGCCGTAAGCTCTCGCAACAGTGGAGTGCAGCCATCTGCCAACGGAGGAAGGAGGCACCTTATGACCCATGGAAGTTGGTTGGAAGGAGACAAAAAGAGCCTCTGTCCGTCGCAGCGTCGACATGCGCTTAATATATATCCTGAAGGTCCTCCTAACATCAAGGGTGGCCACTGCCTCTCTAAGTGGTGAGAGGGATTGAGACAGAAATTAGAGAGGATAATCCCGAGCCCCATGAAACCATGAGTTTATTTTGGGAATGAACGTAGGGTCCAGACGGAGGATCACTCTGTTGGAATGAGAGACGCAGAGGTCCTCCCTAACAGACAGTGCCTCGAGCTCAGAATTTGTCTGGCAGAGGTGAAAGCCACCAGGAACGCCACCTGACAAGTAAGACGGCGAAGAGAAGATGACCTCAAGGGCTCGTATGGAACCCCTGGTAGGGAAATGAGCACCTTAGTAAAGTCCCAGGTGGGATACCTGTTGACGACAGGCGGACACAAGTTGGTAGCCCCTTTTAGAAATTGTGTATTGGGAGATGCTGCGACAGTGACACCAGCGGGCCACACGATAACTCCCACTGTGGATGGCAGAAACGAAGAGAGGCTCCGTTTTGCGGACCGAAGTGGTCAGTTGAATATAAAGTCGCACAGCCCTGCGGACGACCAACGTGTGCCTATTCTTGTTGAGGGGATGGTATAGGTCAAGGCATAGATCGACCTGCGTGAGGCCGAATCGTCTCGTTAAGTCCTGGAAAATGGACAGGTGTAGGCGCCACTCTGCATGATTGATGGTCGTCTGACAGCCAGTCCGCCTGCACGTTGGACACCCCGGAGACATGCGCTGCCGAGATGGACAGTAGGTGACGTTATACCTAAGAGACCCAGTCTCCTGGCCTCCCACATGATGGACCGAGATTCAGTTCCCCCCTGCCATCGGTTTAACAGGCGATACCTCCCCCGTCAGGCAGGCTGTAGCCTTCACCTTGTAAGGGACTTGAACAGTCCTGGAGGGAAGGCCAGTAAAGGCAGGGGTATCGAGAGGAAACCATGCCTTCAGATAGATCGGGTTCCCTCCGGATCTCCTCCCTCAGGAGGAATTCGTCCTCGCCCCTGGAATGGGAAGATGAGCCCTGGAAGTGTTCAAGCTGGCAGAGGGAGAGACCGTGACTGGCGGGACAATGATGCAGATACGAGCTACAGAAAACTTCGTTGCCTGAGACCCTCTGCTATGGCCTTGGAAATAGCCGGAGAAAAAGGGGATTGGATCCCTTCCGGAAATTTAGTAAAGGGGCTTTCAGAGTACCTTGTTGTAGCTCCTCGGGTTTCTCCCGGTTCCAGGGCCCTGGAGTTCCCAGGCTAAGGCGTCGCAGATGCCATGCAGGCAAGGGTCATTACCTCTGGGCTGTTCCCTGCGCTCCAGGGGAGACAAGCGTGGAGATGGTCCCGGAGACCAAGCCTGTGGAGAGAGCACTGGCGACCCCTGCAAGGAGGAACAAGAAGCATAACGGTCATAGCAGAGGTACCTAAGCTCTCTGGATGCTTGCTCTCCCAGAGCTTCTGTCTGCCTGACCTATCTTTGGGAGAAGCCTGACCTCAGATGGGAATCGGGCTAATACCCTCATCGTCGGAGAGGTCCAGGTCCAGCTGACCTTCCTCGTCCGAGATAGCCAACCGGAACCGGTGGAATGATCTAGTGAAACATAGTCTGGTGCTCTTGCGCGAGCCCCTGGGTCAGGCGCCCCAATAACTCTGGCATGAGGATATGGCAAGTCGGAAGAGACCGAAGTTGGTCTGTCTTAATTGTTTGAACCCTTCCGTAATGCACTTTTGTATGGTGTCAGCCATGAGAGACTGCATATCTGCTGGCTCAGAGGGGCTTCTTGCTCATTGCCTTGGAGGCCTGCCACAGTAGGTGTAAACGTTGCAGAAGGGCCCGGTCTGGTTGGGCTCCTGGGGCGCGCAGGCGGCGGCCCAGATGTTACAAGCCCCCAGTGCTGGCAATATTAATATCAAGGGTATCCAGGGAGATCTGGTCAGCTGTGTCCCCAGTAAGGGGTTTTGAATAGGCCAGTCCTGACATCTGATCCCTCTGGAGGGGTGCCCCGGCACCCTGCAGCCTTACCAGAGAGAGCACACAACTTTTCGAGTGCCCTTTTCCTGCGACTTTCGTCGCGTTCTGCTGCCTTGGAGCCCCTAGGCTGAGAAGGATGGCTCTTAAGAGTCTTTACGGGTACTGGAATGGCAATGCTTGGTTGCCTTGGAAGTACCCGGGATAGAGCTAGAGGCAGTCAGTGATTTGTCCATTTCAGGGAGCGATCTGCGTCGGCAGCTGTCAGCCTAGGCAATGCGCTCGCCGGACAATCTGGCCGTAGTGAAGGCTGCCGCCTTGTCTGGAGGCTCCTAGCCTGTCATGGGTAATCGGCTCATTAGCGCAGCCTGTGATCTCTGCTTGAGACTCCTGTTAGCTGGCAATCAGAGCTCCTGGGGTTACGACGAAGAACAGATACATCCGCGCCTATTCCCCCCCCCACATCAGTCAGCAAAGGAATGTGTAGCTGCTGCTCAAGATCGTTGACAGTTAGAGGCAATCAGAGCGTGAAGCTCCTGTGGCCCAATGTGTCGCTCGAGCACGTAGCTCCTGCCACAAGCAGCAAATACTGAGCGCTAGTCCAGGCGCGCCAGCTCCGACAAGCGATCTTGTCAGCCGCAATGCAATGTGGAGCGCAGAGCTCCTATGACAGCTCAATCGAATGGCGTGCCGCCGCTAAGGGGGAGCACAAGGGTCCTGGAAGCTCAAGTTCGTTGGCGGCTAGCTGTCAATCGGAGCGTGAAGCTCCTGTGGCCACAACCGCCGCGCTAAAGAGCGTGAAAAAGGGAGCGTGGGGCCCCTATGTCAAGCGGCCTGCCTGCTGGACGCAGAGGGAGCACGAGAGCTCCTGTAATAGACTGTGGGGTGCGAAGCTCCAATGTTTAGTTCAATGTCACAACTGCAGCCATGGAGGTTACCGGAGCTCTCAGCTAATAGACCCAGCAACTCTACCAGTTAGGAAACTGCATGGCAGCTGGAATCAAGGAGTCTGACTCCATTTGCAGTCTAAGTCCAGCTGCTGTTGGTGGAAAAGTGGCTTCGGTCACTGTTCTGGCCCTATTAGAGGGCTGCTGAGAATCTTAGGACCCCAGAGAGCAGTCTGGTGAATCTTGCTCAGAAAGCAGCCCTCTATGCTCCTCTCCCGTGAAGGTAGGGGCGTGTCCTATCGGTCTGTCCACATCTATACATGCAGCAGTTGGACTGCCAAGCTGCTAGATCCCTGCCTCGATGCCTGCCTAATGGCATCGGCTATCATACCCTGCATGTTGATACCGTGCATATGGCAGGATCTGAAGGCCTGTGTGGGGATGCGGGCCTGAGGCCAGCGGCCATTGGAGTAAAGTTGCTGAGGGCTGAGATCTAACTCGGACCTTATATGGCCCCTGATGAGACTGGGCCTCAACTGGACCCCAAATGGCAGCTTCCAGAATGGACAGACCAGGATTGTTTAGAGATAAGGCATCAGTTCGGTCAATCTGGATCACCTCTTTTTGATTGACCTCTCTGTGGGGCTGGGCCCTGAAGCAAGGACTGTCCTGATGACCAGGCGATCCTCAGTCTGTCTGCAACTGGACCTGGCACAGATTTTCCCTAACGCCTTGTCCCTGTGCTGTTCATCGCGCTGCGTGGCACTGGAAGCCTTGGGCTGCTCCGAGTGTCCCCTGGAGGCTTGCTTATGCCCCTTTTTCTGACGGGCAAAGGCCCTGTATGTGCCTGGAACCGGCTCTCGTCCCAAGGGAGGGTGAGCCTTGGCCGGCGTTTTGCCTGGTTTGGCCTTGGAGGGCCTATCCTGAGTTAAATCCTCTGCCATTTCGAATCTGGGCGGCAGCAAACAGGCCCGATTGAAAGAGGCTGCGTAGGCAGCAGCAAAATGGCAGCCCCCTACTGTCACAGAGGACTGAGGCCCAGTCGTGGAAAGTGGCGGTTGGAAGCCGGCTATGGCTGGCAGCGGTTCCGCTGTGGCTGTTAATCAGCTGGGGAGCGGTAGCGACCGAATCTGCCAATAAACGTCCCACCTAAAAGGTGAATGGACACACGCTCCAATGTGAAGGGAGCGAGAATACGGCCTGTGGAGCTTGAAAAGACTCCAATGCTGGAGGGATGAGGAAGTAAGCTGCTCGAGCGCGATAGCTCCTGCGTCATCGTCACTGTCCCTGGCTGCCTCTCCCTAAGCCGTTGGCGGTAATAGGTGGAGCGAGAGACTCCTCTGGCCATTGGTCGCTCGAGCGCTTGGCTCCTGTGACTTGGGTCAGCTGGGACCGCTTTTACCGGCCTCCGGATACCTAGGGGAAAGCCGACCAACCGCTGAGCGATCAGCTGTTCGGCGGCAAAGATTAACGGAGCGCAAAGCTCCTGGCCAGAACCGCACGCCTCAAATTTCAAGCTGCTCCAGCAAAGAGGCCTCCGCTGCAATAAAATGGCCGCCGCTTCGGCAAGAAGGCTGACGCTTCAACATAATGGCTGCCGCTGAGGCAAATACGATGCGGCCCATAGCTAGGGGAGAACTCGCCCTATAGTAGCCGTGAGAAGCGGTTATCATGAGGCTCCCAATCGCTCGCCAGCAAGGCAACGAAAAGAAACAAATCCCCACTCAGGAGGGAGCTGAGTGCCGGCCTATGGAGCCAGGAGACTCCTGTGCCGGAGGGAGGAGACAGCAAGCCGCTCGAGCGCGATAGCTCCTGCGGCAACAATCACAGTTCCACGCTGTCTCTCTCTTGCCGAAAGCGGTAATATGGAGCGCAGGACTCCTCTGGCTGCTGGTCACCTGAGTGCAGGGCTCCTGTGACAATGGCGACTGAACAGCTCTTAACGGTGCTCTGACTGTAATTGCAGGCTGCTAGGCATCAGCTGTTCAGCGCAGAATTAGGGAGCGCAAGGCTCCATATACCAGTACCGCAACGCCTCACGAGCTAGCCGGCCTATTGATGAAAGTCGGAGCTTAGGCGCTAAGCTCCTAAGGCCAGGTAGGAGGGAAACCCCCTGTCTGTCAGATGGCTCTCGGCTAGAGGCTCGGCAGAGCGGCTGGAGCCAAAGCTCTTTGCCGCGCTCGACCCAGCGACTCAGAAATCTGACAGGAGTCAGCTGGGGAGAAACTCACAGAAAGTAGACTCGATGTCCAGTCAAGGAAGGTGAAGAGTATCTCACAGGAATGGGAGACAGAAAAACACACGTCCTTTCAGTCTGAGGACTGAGTCAAAGAGGGGGAATTAGAGCCAGAGCGGAGATCTACAATTTGACAGACTCAGTCCTGATTGGCTGAACGGACGAGGTCATCCCATTCCTGGATGCTAGCTCCACCCACTATGGAGAATAACACTTCAGTGTTAATTTTACTAAAGAAAGTATCAAAGTATGAAAGAAAGCAGATGGAAGATTATAATCTAATTATACATGGAGCAGGAAATGAATTGGACATCAAAATGTATCATATGCGTTGCATGACAGCACTGCAACATCTTCAGTAGGCAAATGATAACTTTCTGGAATCATCAATGCAGGTTTCCCTGCTGTAAACAACAAGCCCCAACATTTAAATTCATTTCATCTCATCATGGCCACAAACCGCAAATCAGGTAGGCAAATCCCAACTTTGGCTTTATGGTATAGGAGTGGGCCTAAAACACAAAATCTAACCTGCGAGGTGCAGACTGTTGGCATCAATTGCATTGGATTTCATTATGCAGCATGCTCTTGATCTGGATAGGGGAAGCATCAGGATAATTTCAGATGACACTGAAGTTGCCACCAGATTCCTTATGCCCACCAACTAAAATCATGAGTTAGAAGGTATTCTCCAGGCCAGGTGACAAGATGACACTCTTTGCTGGACTCCCCTGACTTGACACTGGGGGAAAAGGATTGAATGTTGATTCCTTACCTCTTGTTCCAGACTACTAACAAACAAAACCTGGCTTTTGCCAAAATATGTTGATGGTGAGGGTTGAGTGCACTCCCTCTTATACCAACTTTTGGTTTGTGTATTTAAAAATACTGACCGAGGTGTTTAAAGAACCTGATACTTGCCTATCAGTGATCACTCAGGGGTAGCAAATATTTTTTTTTTCTCTGCATCTCTCTGCTACCATTTTGTGGTGCTCCTAGACCTATACATCTTTAAAACCTATGTTATTCCTATATCTGGAGCTTACAGATCTGGTCTGGATTCTGCATCAATGGAATCCATCCCAAGAATGAAGTCACAGAATTTATGGAGTACAATGTATTTGCTCCACATTCAGTGCCAAGTACATTTTCTGTTCCATGACCTTTCCTAACATGGTTTCTCTTGCTTATATTTACATCAATAAGAGTACATTATTCACACATTTCAGCAACAATCAGCCATTCTTCTTTTTTAAGGCAGAGTGACACCGTCAAAGTTATGTTTTGCATTCAGATTAAACAAACTGAGAATAGGAACGTTATCACGGTTCCCTGGAAAAGAAAAAGGGAAGTTATTTTTTATCTGTAGATTAATAATGCCAGAAAGGGATCATATGTCTGCTGAAGATGTTGCAAGAAAAGCATCTATTAGTCAGAGACAACCAGGTGGATATGCTGGAATCTGGAATGTTGTCAGGCTGAATGGCTGGTTATTCACAACCATTATCTATCTGTATACATTACTTTCAGGAAATACCTGATGGCACCACTATTTAATGTCTACTAAAAGCCAAAATAGTAAGCAGGGAAAGACTTCAAGTATCACTGTTATGTATGCATTTAAATAGAGCAAGAGAGGAAAAGATAATCTTTTAAAGGAAGATAGAAGACTGAAAAGTTTAAAAGAAATGAATCTTCAAAATAGGAGAGGCATACATAAAAATATAATGGGAAGTAGTTTACATCTCAGTATACTTTCACCCAAACTAATACCATGTAAGATATCTGACAGCCAGGGCATTCAACAAATTCAACAAAACACATTGTGAATTAGCATCCTTATACCTATTAGCTAGGCCAGTGACAAAAGGCGAGGAGCAAACCATTTATCTTGTCTTGCTCCATTTAATAAATTAAATCAACAACTGTGCTAACACACACACCCCTACATTATTGGTCTCTACAGGAGTAATGCAACCGTGATCCCCAATCAGCAAATGGTGGCATTACCAATCAATTTAAAAAACACTAATGCTATTAAAAAAAAAACAGATAAAATCTTTTTCTCTAAGTTTAAAAAGGGAACTGTTCCTAAAATAAAGAATAAAACCTCTAGAGGCACCTTTATGTGTTCTCATATATGTCCTTTGAGGTATTCAATACATAATACATAAATGAAATCCTTATTAATGAATGAATGAATCTTTGCTTGGTGACAACTCTGTATTTTCCTAAATCCACACTGGAATGATTTCAGATTTTTTTTTTACTAGTTTGTGTTCTTTTAAATATCTTTTTTTTTTAAATGAAAAACCAGCTTGTAAAAAAACAAAAATTATTCTATACCTTAATGTTCCCTGAAATGACCTGAAAAAAATACCCCATTTAATATAATGTCCTTAATAGAATTCTCCCTTTTAAGGCAAATAAATTATGCTTCATAATATGCGGTAACACATGACAAAGCAGTATGTAGTAATAACAGAAGATACCAATTTGCCCCACAGTCTATTATTTAAATCTTTAAGTCATTTGTAAGCAACAGCAAGTAGGATGAAGAAACAGCACTTTTCTGGGTGAGAAATGTAATAGAAATAATGCTTCTGTAAGGATTTTTCTTTGTTTTTGTTTTAATATGGATAACTCCTGTGGATTTGCACAAAAGCAAAACATTTAATCTAAGCAACAGTTTAAGTGATAAAAAGAGCAATTTTATTAAAATCAATTTGGAAGTGCCACTGAGATCAGTACACCTCATTTCCAGACAAATGAATGTTAAGACTTCAGCCTCAATTACCCTCATCAGCCTCTCCTAAAGGGTCAAGGCAATGGGCATGCCCTCACAAATTTGGTTATGTGCTGGTTTCTTCTGGGTCAAGGAAGGCAGAGCCTTCCAAGCAACTGAATTTTGATCATGTGACCATGGGGGTGCTGCAACAGTAGTAAGTGTGAAAAATGGTCATAACTTACTTTTTTCAGTGCCGTTGTAACTTTGAACAGTCACTAAATAAGCTGTTGTAGGTCAAGGATTGCCTCTAGTACTTTGAAAAGCTATATTAACAGAATTTTGCAAGTTTGAATGTATTCCCTTCTTCTAGAAGTGCGAGATGTTTACTCATCTTACATTCTTGCCCCATACTCAGTCCCCTTTTATCTAACCATTGTCTTGCTAGCAGCTCTTCCTCCTGTCCCTCAAAGCCATTCCCTGTCCCCATCTACAGCCCCAAAGTCACACCTTTATTTAGCAGAACATCTGTCCAGGTGTTCAGTAGTCAGAGCACTCAACACATGTACATTCTCAATAATGTCTCCTTCCACTCCAAGATTACTCCAATGGCTCTGGCAGCTGCCTTTGGAATCAATGTCCATAGTACCAAGACTAGGTTACTTTCTAGGTGATCTGAGACTCCAGCAACACAGGATCCTGACCCATACAGGAAGTGTACATGTGTTAGCCTTTCTACTGAATGTATTTACATCCAACACATGAAATAGCAGACTTCATTAAAGTGACATAGGTGAGAGGATTATCTAGGAACTTGCTTACTGAGCACTCTGGATAATGGGTGTCTGAACAGAGCTTTTTTGTGGAGGCAATGCCTGAGAAACATTTGGTAGATCTGTTTACCTTCCTGATGGTAGTAATACAAAGGCCTTGAATTGGCGCATAGAAAGCAACTTTTTGCAACTTTTCAAACTGGTAGAATATTGGAATGTCTTGTGGGTGCTCTTGCAAAAGAGCTGGGGGGGGGGGTTAATTAACAAAATGGCTGCCACAAGGAACATAACCAACACTAAAGCAATTGTTCAAAATGCTATCTGTCTAGCACTGTAGCCCAGCCCAACGCTGACACTCAAGATACTTCTTGTGACCCTTAGTTTTGTCCTTGATAAACAGGCTAACTTTTAACAAAACAGTACATATTTCTTTATTTATAAAGCTTATGAAGGTTATTAGGAACCAAGGGCATTCTTGGAAATGGTATTTTTTAAAAAAGCTAAGAGCTGCACCATATCAGCATTTTCCAATTTTAAAATCAAAAGCATATCTTTAAGGATACTAAAAAAAAACAGTTGGCCAAGAAATTTGGTGAGTAATAACGAGATGGCCATAGACATACTCCTACCACCACTGGAGAAATATAGATACCACAGATATAATGGAGCCAAGGTAGTATTTCATTAACTAGGTTTTTGATAAAACCATTTTTGAAGGGAAGTTTCTCACTTTTCTTAATATTAAAAGAGTATGCACATTCATTCCCTAATTTTACAGTAAAATGGGTAACTCCTTGCCAGAGCACACAGTATTTTAATTGCATTCTTAAATTATCTCTGGAAAAAGCCCAAAAAACAGTAAAGTCTCCAAAAAAGGAGAATAGTTTTACATCTCTGACACCAGCACACTTACTGTAATATATTCACAAAACTCAGGATGCAATCTTTATTTAATCAATCACAAAGAAAAATAATGTAGGTAATACTATTAACAACAATGATATAGATATTAATGGTGATATAGATTTTTTTTCTCCCATTACATTCCAGCATCGCTTATTTGATGGTTCTATGTTATAAAATGAAATAACCATGTACAGTGATTTAACAAAGATCACTGTAGTCATGCATAATGCTAGTCTTCTCATTCTTGCCTTTAACTTATTCTTTTCTATTTGGCTAATAGAGGCCTTTTGTTTCTTAGCAACCATCTGTTACTACAGTTTCTTCTACCACCCAAAGTTGTAATCCCTTAATTTTCAACATCAGTATTGTTGAACTGATTGTGGGATAACTGCCAAGGGAGTAAAAAGACATTTATTTACTTTTCTAATACATCAGCAAAAATTCCCAGTTTTTTTTTTATGTACATCAATTATATCCATAACAAAATCAAAAGTATACTTTATGAAATTTTATTTTAATAGAACTAAAGCAGAGCACAACAAGTATTTGGCTTTATGACAAAATTGCCTTTTAAAATGTAATTAGATAAGAAAAATAGTTTCTTGGGTAACTATTAAGTTTCCCAATTAAACCTTAGCTCTCAAAATGTTAACTGGATGTACAAATGTTTTGTGAACATTAACTCCTATTCATATTCTTACCATTTTTCTTGGAGATAACTTGAGACACAACAGATAAAAATAAACAATATTTCTTTGCTTTTTCTAATACTTAAAAACTCAAACCTCTTACTAATTGAGAAACACAGCAATTGTCATATTTATGCTGTTGGATCTAGGAGAGGCTAACTTTATTTCCTATTTTTTGACATCTAACTAACATTGGAGCCCAGTCCCTTCTATTTGTCTGTTGTAATTAATGTTGCATAAATGAACACATATATACGTTTGTGGCTATGGGTTTAGTCGAATAGGGTCTTAGTCAAAGTTTTGTGAAGCTTTAGTCAAACACATTTATTATCTCTTTGCTCTCTTTTTCATGTGATTGTTTTGCAATATTCATCTCTTCAGAAAGCCCATACCTAGGAAATACATAATGTTCTATTACAGACTTATTTCTACTGCAGAAGATAATACAGTCTTCCCTATACTGTGTCTTCCAGATGCCCTAGGATCACATGTCCCAGAATCTGATCAAGTTGAATAATGGCACTTATGTTACTGCACAAAATTAAATCTATATCCTCCTCAGGATATAGGTTTAGTTTTTTTATGTTGATTATATGCATTTGTGACCTTCCCCTTTGGAATGGACAACACACTGTTTTATTAGTGTTGAACAGGAAATAACTTCCAAGGATTATCTGTGACTTCAGAAAAAGTGGTTTCTTCAAAGAGTTGAAAAATATTAGAAATATTGTGCATTGCATTTCCAATAGATAATGAGCACTTATGCCACTCTGAAGCCCCTCCCTGTATTCCTTTCTCAGAACCTGCCAAAAGGCTTGTCTAAACATTTGAGAACAATTTTAGTTGTTGTAAATGGAATTAGGCAATCTATTTTTATTCAAATCTCCTGCTCAGCAGTTTCCATGATTCTGACTTCTGAGAGCTTATTCTGGCATAAATGCATGCCTCTCTGACTTTGCAACTTCTCCGCAGTGCATGTGTGCTTTCAAATCAACATCAGAATAATGTCATCTTTAATTCACTGACTGCATTTTAATGTTTTGCACGAGCTAAATATGAAAGCTAGCAACTGGGGAAAAAATAGTCTCTCTGGCATTACCTGTTGATGCCTGTCAGTCTCCAAATTTATGCTATCCTTTTTGCCCAGATATTTAAAAACTAACTGGTTGAACAAGTTCACCAAAATTTATTACCGTCAGTAAGAAGTATCATCCAGGGTAGTTTTTCAGATTTAGATTACTAACTAATCTGCTGTCATTTAAATACTGTGTCTCCCTCATCTGTGCACTGTTGGCCTTTTATTTGTGTAATGTTGCTCAATAAGCTGAAGAAGTAATATATGCTACTGACAAAAAATTGCATGAGCTCCACAATTCAATGACTGATTCAGCCTCAAAGAAACTTGAAAATAAATTATCAGGCTTAGATTTAGCTGGGTTTTTTTTTTTTTAATTTTACCAAGTAAGCAAACCTGATTAAATTACTCTGTTTTACTCATTGCTGTTCAATAATGTTTTTTCTATAGATTAATAAAAGATGAGTTTTTCTTGCAAAGAAAAAAAAACCGCTACCAGAAAAATGCTACACGTTTTGAGAAAGGGCTTCCTTTTTAAGAGCTCTTTTAAAACTCAACAATTTGTACGCTATTGTGGTCTTTTAAATCTGACTGAAGGTATTGCCTCAATATGGATTTTTTTAAAATGCAGATATGCTTATAAAACATTAATATGTTCAAACTGCCACATTCTGGACTGAAACCAGCAGTCCATGTTAATATGATTCTGGATTAAATATACATTTATTAAATGCATACATTTTCTTCTTGGCTAGTCCAGTATTAGAACCTACCAACTGTAGATTTTTCAAGTGTACGGTTTGACTAAAAGAATTAACAGGCTATATTGAAAAGGGATACTGATACCTGATTTGCAGCAACTGATGATACAGAACAGAATAACAGAGTTGGAAGGGACCTTGGAGGTCTTCTAGTCCAACCCCCTGCTTAGGCAGAAAACCCTATACCACTTCAGACAAATGGTTATCCAATATCTTCTTAAAAACTTCCAGTGTTGGAGCATTCACAACTTCAGGAGGCAAGTTGTTCCACTGATTAATTGTTCTAACTGTCAGGAAATTTGGATGATTTTATTTGTCAAAAATTAAGTTTTGGGGCTTTATTTTTTGCATAAAGAGACAAAAAGTAAGATGAACGGGGTAGGGAGTTTTTCAGTTTATAATTTCCCAGGCCTATTTTTTCTTTTCCTTTTCTATTCCAATTATCATGCTTATTAATATTGAGATTATATTACATTGTTAGTGCCTCAGCAAGTGGCAGCACCTGGTTTATCTTGTCTGGGCTTAGAAGATAAGCAGAGACACTGGAGATCTCAAGGCTAGACTGAGAATTCAGCAAAAAAGAGGCAGTGACCATGGAAAAGTAGTTTCATAGTAAAGCCAGGAAAACTGCACGTATACATGAAATTATCAAGAGACATATTTGACCCAAAGGATACTTTATTTTTAACCTTGTAAATTCTGTCAATCACATATATGACTGAACATATTTGTGTGTGTGTGTGTGTGTGTGTGTGTGTGTGTGTGTGTGTGTGTGTGTGTGTGTGTGTTAGATTTGCATATATTTCAAATAGATTTGCACCAACACCAAATAGATTGAGGGGTACTTTGAAAATAATAATAATAATTTAATGTGAGATTACTGTGTGGCACACCAATACATCTGGCATAAATGGCATAAATTTAATATTTTTTTCTTTTCAAATTATACTTAGTTTTTATAAATCCTTCTGAACTTTTTCAATTTTGAACTTTTTCAAGTTTCCAAAAAACTTCAAGCTCTATGTTAAAAAACAAACAAACAAAATCTTTTGTCTATGTTTAAATCAAGTTAAATGCCAAAGCATAAAAAATACACCTGGGATAGAAGAAGGAAAGAAAATAAAGGATGATTAATTATTAGCTGGATTTATACAATTCTTGAGTATAATTTTGTGCAATGGTTACGGCAGAAGAAAACAACATGTAATTACTGGTTCTTCAAAATGTTTGCTGCTACTCCCATACCGTACTGCAGTAAAAAAATTGCTTGAATCATCCAACATTTCAATCTGTGTATGTAAACAGTCTTGATAAGTGAAACAATCTTGATATATATTTTGTGTGTGTGTGTGTGTGTGTGTGTGTGTGTGTGTGTGTGTGTGTGTGTGTGTGTGAGAGAGAGAGAGAGAGAGAGAGAGAGAGAGAGAGAGAGAGAGAGAGAGAGAGAGAGAGAGAGAGAGAGAGAGAGAGATCTATTTTCTGTTTTTCAATGTCTATGCACAGTCCCCAAAGAATCAGAAACACATACATATTCAGGCTGGTTTGAACTGTTTTCCTCCTCCTGAACTCTACTCCCTTCATTCTGTTAAAATACTTGAATAACATCAAGTTTAAAAGTTTATTTCTCCCCAAATATTTTGTAAATTAACTATTAGTGACTCCTCAGTATGGCATTTTTCCCTCCCTCCCTCCCTTTCTTCCTTCCTTCCTTCCTTCTTGGCCAAGTGTGATTGGACACACAAGGAATTTGTCTCCGGTTCATAAGCTCTTGGTGTACATTAAAAACAACAAAGTGATAAGTCATAGATTATAAATCATAGGGTACAATCATAAATCATAAGATAAAAACAACAAGTGATAAATCATAAGATACCAATAGGAGAAGGTAGTAGGAAGATGAGAAAGATGAGAAGATGAATTGAGACTAAATATATTAAAAATGAAGAAAGAAGAAAAGACCAAGGTCAGACAATATTTACTTATTCATCTGTCTGCCCTGCTGAGACAACTGTAAATGTATACATAATAACAATAATATCTGCCTATCCCATGTCTGTGGGACAGACTCAATAGATTGGATAAAAAGTTCACATCCAGTCCAAACATCTGGTTGATGAATCATAATAATAATCAGACAATTGCAAAAGGCAGCTTTACTAGGAACGGCCTACCCCAGGCCTTGGGAAGGACTCAACAAATCTATAGAAATGCCAAATCCAGACCAAAGATCTGGCTGACTGTGTGACCAACCATAATAATTGGATGATCAAGAACCCAGAAATAACAGGAAACATCAAAAGCTTTGTGTAAAGACCAATGGCACAATGGAAGACGCAGTTGCTGGTCAATGGCGATAGGGAAAGTTTAATATCAACTTGAGAAATTTTTCAAGGTGACTCTAGCACGACTAGTGTTTGGCATTGCACTGATTTTAACATCACATCAAGCCATGGCTATCAAACATCAAAAACATCTGCCAGGCTATCCCACGAACTTTACATGAATGATGTAAAGCTGTATGGAAAAGCATCATCCGAAATAGAATCACTGCTGAATACTATCTGTATTTACAGCCAAGATATTGCAATGGAGTTTGATCTGGACAAAGGTGCCACTCTCATCATCAACTGAAGAAAAATAGTGAAAACTGAAGGAATTAAGATGCCCTATAGAAGTAACAAGACTGGATGAAGATGATCACTACAAATACCTGGGCATCCTTCATCTGACAACAAGCACACTGAAGTCAAGAAAAAGTGAATACTGGTTACAAGTGGAGAGAGCAGAAGAGAAGAAAAAGAACTGGAGAAAATCAGAAAATGCAAAGACCTGTAAGAGGAAGTAGAATGGTTAGAGTGCAGCACTGCAGGCTACTTCAGCTGACTGCTAGCTGCAGTTCGGCGGTTCAAATCTCACCAGGCTCAAGGTTGACTCAGCCTTCCATCCTTCCGAGGTGGGTAAAAATGAGGACCCAGATTGTTGGGGGCAATATGCTGACTCTGTGAACCGCTTAGAGAGGGCTATAAAGCACTGTAAAGCGGTATATAAGTCTAAGTGCTATTGCTATAGTGCTAGAATGATTGTGGCAAACAAAAAAAAATAGTGCCAACAGTAATAGGCACCTTGAGTGCAATCCCAAAATAACTGGAGCACCACTTGAATATCATCAGCATTGACAAACTCATCATCCATCAATTGCAAAAGGCAGCTTTACTTGGAATAGCTTACATCCTGTGATAATACCTTTAAACACCATCAAACTTCTATCTATCCCAGGTCCTTGGAAGACTCGAAAAATGGATAAAAATGCAAAATCAAGACTGAACATCTGGCTGAATATGAGACCAATCACAGTAATAATAATACAGCTAATATTTGACTTATGGACCCCCAAAAAGGATCTTACAACCTGGATTAAAACTTCTGACAGCCAGAGAAACATGTGATCTCATTCTGGTCACTCAACAATTGGCCCACATTTAGAGCCATTTGCATCATCCAATGATCATGTGACCATGATTTATGGGTTTTGCTGGTTTCTGGGGAAAATGCTCATTCTGTACAATGGGTTCACTTAACAACTGCAGATTCACTTAACCACAATGGTAATTCACTTAACAAATGTTGTAAAAACAGATCGGTCACGTGTTTAACGACTGGCACAATTTGGGATCATAATTCTTCATTCAATTACATTTATAAGTCACAGACTACCCATAATGATGATGATGATGATCTCCCAACCTTCTCTGATTTCTTTAGTGTGGTCACAAAAAGGTTAGGGTTTCATGGGCTGCATTTCTTGAATCACAGAATCTTCCTCTGAATCCTCTTCAAGATCTAGGGTTTTTGGGGCAAGCATCAGGAATTGCTCATTCATTCATTCAAACCTCATTCATTCATTCATTCATTCCTAATGCAGTTTTCCTAACCCACAATAGAACAAAACCAACCAGATACAGAAATCTTTACATGACATCTAAACACAGATTTTTAGTGTTTCTTGTTCTCACGCAGGTCAAACACATAACCAGAAACAAATCAAGGTCTGTGAACAATAAGCCTGGATTTGGATAATATAGTAATTCAGGGATGGACAATTGACATCCTGCATGGACTCCCTCTACGCTAAACTTACAGGCCCAAGATTTTCCAATACGAGGCCCTGAAATCTGCTGGTAAATCAACAATTTTGATAGCCCTATTTTCTGTCTATATTTCTCCCACTGAGCAATGTGCTATTCTGAGTTAAAACAACCAGTCACAACCCCAGACCATAAAAGTTGAAAAGTTCAACCTTACCAAAGTAACTACGCCCCTGTGACCCCCAGAGGCTTATTCTCTCTCTCTCACACACACACACATCCCCATCTGTATTAAAAAAATATGCTCCTGAAGGGGGAAAGTTGCCCAGTCTGCATTAATTGATGTTATACCACTGCTAATGCTTCTTGTTACTTTTACCTTATATGAAAGATAGACATAAAGACTGAAGCAATTTCATGCTGCTTATTATTATGCTGCAGGTTTAAGCCAGCAGTTTTGGTTTAGTATGAAATGGGAACAAACCTGCTAATGTCAAAAAGTTTACAGATAGTTTAAAAATTACTATATTATTCTTTACTATACTCATCGACAACCATTGTTTGGCGATAATAACAGCTACTAATTTAAAACAAAATGTAAAAAAAAACATGTTCGTGTATACAACTTACTTTGTTGTATAAGCTGCCAATAGCAGCCAGATGGAAACAAATATATTAAATGGGAGAACATTTCATTACACTGAGATTGGAATTAAGTGGCAAAAGAAGTTTTAGGGGATCTAGTATGCTCCTTAAATTATTTTTTGGGAATGCGTGGACAAACAAGTATTAACTACCTAGAAAATATTGTATCATCAAGTAAGCAGGATAAATTCTTTATATTAGTGTCCATTAATAATTTGGAAATTGAGACATAAAAAGTAGAAAAAATAGAAAAGCACATATGGCCCACTTAACTATATATTTATTTCACATTTCTCTGTCATGCACAATTCTAGGAAAACCTCAGGCATCAAATGAGTTTTACATGATATGCAACTGTAAAAGAATAATGCATATTTTAACTATGCTTTAATTTTTAATAGTTGTCACTGTTTTACATTACCTGTTAAACATGTATTTGCTTTTCGAGTTCCCCAGAGCACTTCTATTATAAGGCAGTTGTTTATGTATAAGTAAAACAAATGACATATTTTGGGGTGAACAAATAATAATTGAGAGATTATTCTTTCTGACAATGTATGTTTGTTTGTATGTATGTATGTATGTGTGTATGTATTTGTTTGTTTGTTTGTTTGTTTGTTTTATAGCAATCAACTTATAACATCTTATGGCAGTACAGAAAAAAAATCAGTCATAAAATACATTTGTTTCCGTTCTACCTATTTAGTGCTCAAGGTGTTCATTTGAGACATAATGAAAATCAAAGCTTTTTCAGTGGTAATACCCTATTTGGAAAATGTCTCACAGAAAGATGTTTCTTTTATTATTCCTGATTTTAAAACCCCTTTTCAGTAGTTTAAGAACTGCACCCCATTTTTTCCTAATTTTATTTTGATAGATTTGTGATTATATATGCTGTATTTATGATTACTGATACTGTTTGTTTTTATATTATATTGTATATATTTTAACTGATCTGTACATGACTATTGCCACTAGGTGGATAAGAACTATAATAAATTGGCCAATAATATCATTTATATCATTATTTGACATACTAAGCACTTGTTCTTTAATAATCCTACAGAATAAGAATCACTGCATCTGAGTTAAGCAAGTGCAAAACTACATGCTATTTTTATAATGACTATTTAAATGTTCCTTTTTTGAATATATAATGTGAATGGAATAGATGTGTAATGTGCCAGCTCTCAACTACATAAACTCTGTATGGCCTTTATAAATTTGAAGGAGGTGTTAAATTCAATCCCCAAAACAGGCTATCAGGGCAAAAAAGCAGCAGTCTCATATATTTATCAATGTCTTCTCATGCTAATTAAGCATAAAATAGCATAATGTGTGTTTGATGTGGTTCTTTAGAGCAGCCTGTCCTTCTCATCACAATATCCATCTAAAATATCCATCCATCCATCCATCAATCCACCCACCCACCTTGGCAATATGCATCCAATTCATGTCAATAAATTGAAATATTCAGTTTCTATATCAACTCTTTTAACAAAAAAACCATTATCCACCAATGTTATGAAGACCATACCGCCATCTTTTCTACTTCCCAAATGAGCATGAGACAATATTTCTGGGCATCATGTTGCAGAGAGGATACACTTCATCAATTACCAAAAAAAGGAAGGAAGGAAGGAAGGAAGGAAGGAAGGAAGGAAGGAAGGAAGGAAGGAAGGAAGGAAGGAGGGAATAAATAAATTAAAATTATGTTCAGGGGTGTCCTTTGTACAGCACATCACTCTCCTGGAAAATTGACAATGTTAAAGCAAACAAATCAGCTTGAACAAATATCTAGGAATTCTATTTTAAATGAAAATTGTATCCTTTCAAGTTCAATGTGTGATAAGTGCCATCCTTTACTTATAACAGTAATAGACACGTCATGACGCATAAATCTGTAACTATCTTTAAAAATGATTCAGTCAAAATTTCTAAGGGTACTAGTCTATGTATTGAATTCTTTATTAAAAATAAAAATAAGCCTGAATCTAACTATGGCACCTGAGATAAAGGTTTACACTATTTTTCTCTGAAAGTTTTCCAGCTGCTTTAATATTGCAAACATACTCATACCTCATTGAAATAAAGTCTAATTTAAGATTCTGTGTATTTTTCCCTCTTGTGTTTTTCATGTACTGTATTTTTCGGTGTATAAGACGCACTTTCCCCCAAAAAAAGTGGGTGGAAATGTCTGTGCGTCTTATACAGCGAATGTTGCCGAAGCCCCGCCCACCTGCCAGCCCCCACCCTTCAGCCTCTGCCTCCCAGCAATTTGCCTCCTTGCAGCAAACAGCAAACAGCAAACAGCCTGGTCAGCTTCAGCACAGCCTGATATAGCACGAGCAGATGATTGGCGGTTGGATCTGCCTCCTGGAATACCACCGATCAGCTGATCCAGACTGCAGGGATCGCCACCGCCCATTGCCGCTGCTGCCTATTGCTGCCTCCGCGTGCCCCATTTTCGGCCTCCACACATCCTGTTTTCGGCCTCCGCACATCCCATTTTTGGCCCATTCCAGGAAGCAGGGATAGGTGGCAGCGGCAATCCCCGCCATCTGGAACAGGCCAAAAATGGGGCACGCGGAGGCCGAACACGGGACACGCGGAGGCCGAAAATGGGGCGCACGGACGCGGCATAGGCGGCAGCGGTGATGGGCGGCAATGGGCAGTAGTGATCCCCGCAGCCTGGAACAGCTGATCGGTGGTATTCCGGGAGGCAGATCCAACCACCAATTTTTGCTCGTGCTAAATCAGGCTGTGCTGAAGCTGACCAGGCTGTTTGCTGTTTGCTGCAAGGAGGCAAATTGCTGGGAGGCATAGGCAGATTTTTTTTTCTTTGTTTTCTAAAAGCTAGGTGCATCTTATAGTCCGGAGCGTCTTACAGTCCGGAAAATACGGTATATATGTAATCACAATTTGCTATGAGAAAACTCTGTCAGAAATAAAATTCTTAACCTGGATTTACTACAGGAACAAAACTTTAGTCCAAAGACCTATATTTCAGACATGCTAGAGATACAATTTACAGTGATCCAAAATCTTTCCCACATTACGGATCTTGCCTATTAAGGAGTGTCTTCCGCAGTGGCACTCATCATCCCTCCATAAGTTTAGATCAGCACCAACCCTTGTAACCTTTCAGAAGGCTCTGAAAACATGGTTTTGCCACTGTGCCTAGTATCTGGTGGAGGTATGAGCCCACAAAATGATCCTACTGTTTATAATCTATGATTGAACATTCCCACAGATTATATTTTATGGTTTTGTTTTGTTTTTAATTATTTTATTTGTTTGGGTTATTTATTGTATTTGTTTATTGCTTTCTTGTTACTTGTGTAAACCACACAGAGTCACGAATGTGACATGGACAGCTATATAAACTGAATGAATAAATACATGTTGTGCCCAACATACATACAGAAGAGTTTTTACATTAGCACCCATAAAAGATTATTTATCTCCACGTCTCTTGAAGGAAACTGAATCAATAGCACATGTCCTTCTTCGTTGCCCCTTTTATTTAAATTGGCGTAAAGATTTAATTATACTCCTTTTAACAATCAAACCCAGCAAAACAGATGCTGATCTTATTCCTTCCCTTCTAGCAAACACTTCAGAGATGATTCTAAGAGAGTAGCTAAATTTTCCTCAATCACCATTTCTATTCACAACGTAAATTTAGTTTAATCTGTTTAAAATCTCATGGTCCCTCAGGGCAATCATTTAAAACTCTCTAGTTATAATTTCATAAGCTTGTGATAACTCTAAAAATTATCTCTATTGTCCAACCTAGAGCTATCAGTAAAATAATCTAATTTTAATGACAAATGTCATTAATAGTTTCAATAATTTAATAGATTAGATCTGTGTGTATAAGATTTTTTTATTTTTGTAATACTTAATTCTTTTTTATTATAACTGTCTTAAAATTGAACTTAATTTTGGACACTGACCAAAATTAAAAGTTAACGTCTTTAACAAATAAAAATATTTTATTCCTTTGATTCCTTTGTATTAAATAAAAACAATAGCCAGATATAATCTAACTCACCCTTCCCAATTACAAAACCAATCCACAAAAAAACAAAAAGGAAAAAGGTGACCAATGCTTGTACCATCATGCCTAATAATCGAGGAAAGAAGATTAATAAAATATATTCCATGTATTTATTCAACTTGACCATTGTGATGATGGGGGAAAGTATCAGGGCAAAAACTTAATAATGCAACTAATAAATTGACATTTACTTCAATTTGGGATTTTTCAAATGTTGGCTTGCTGAATTTGCAGTGAGTTAATCCCACTCGCCAGTTTCTAAAATTTATCTATAATTATTATATCCAGCAACATGTTACACTTTTATCTTGAATTTTATTTTTTCGATATAGTTTACGTAGTTCTGCATTTGACCTACTTAGCAGTACTTGAGTCAATGAACTCTGCAAATAGGAAGGGTAACATAAGAGTCTCTTGACTTTTATCTCACATAACCAAGAACAAATGTGATAAGCAATTATTCACATAAATGTCTCCCAGCGGCTTCTTACATAATAATGCAATCTATTATTTTAATGTTTCTTTCAATTTATGAGCCCTCAAATGATTTAAAATTTATTTACATGCCTCAGAAATACTTTGAGCTCTGCAAACAGCAAAGCCATATTAAAATATATTTGTAAACCAACTTTCATAATTAAATTTGGTGAGTTCTATTTGTTCTCATTATTTATTTATTTACTTGGCTGATTTACACATTGCCTTGACAAAATATCTGATGCGCTGAAAATAGTTAAAACATTGTAAAAAGAACTTGGAAAGAAACAGGAAACAAGAAATAAAATAAGCTCTCCCCCAAAGTTCAGAGAGCCGAGGTGGCGCAGTGGTTAGAGTGCAGCACTGCAGGCTACTTCAGCTGACTGCTAGCTGCAGTTCGGCGGTTCAAATCTCACCGGCTCAAGGTTGACTCAGCCTTCCATCCTTCCGAGGTGGGTAAAATGAGGACCCAGATTGTTGGGGGCAATATGCTGACTCTGTGAACCGCTTAGAGAGGGCTGTAAAGCACTATGAAGCGGTATATAAGTCTAAGTGCTATTGCTATTGCTATTGCTATTCACAGAATAGGACTGTTGTCATTTGCTTCTGAAAGGCAGACTCAAACTTCCTATGAGACTTCCGCAATTCCAGAGTGACTACATAATAAGCATTATTTTATCGATGACAATCCACATCCATTAGACAAGAAACTTTGTCCCAATGTAATGCCAGATAGTAACTGTATATTTAATTATTAACACTGCAATCTTATATTTTTACTATAACTTCCACTGAGATCAGGGGACTTTCTACCAGATCAGCGAGAATATCAAATTGATGAAGATTATTATTTCTTTCTCTGCAGGATACTTCTGTCAAATTAAATTAGATGGGTGGTTCCAAGGGAGGGGGCCTTCCCAGTGTGCCAGACAGCTTACCAAATCCTCCCCCAAAGGAGGGAATCAAAACCTGATGCCAACATTGTTATCTTATCAGGTAAATATTTCTCTAAAATAAATGTTTAATTTAAAGTTATAACATGACCAGCAAGCAGCTGGAACAGAACCTTTTATATATTTTACAAGTTGTCTTTCCTGTTTTATTAATGTGTGCATGTAGATGTGTGAATACACATAAAACACACATTTATACACACATGTAAGTCTCATCAATATTTGGGCAAATGTACAAAGAATTATTTTTTGTACCTGTTCTTCAGCCTTAAAACATGGAAACTCTTTCTGCCACAATATTTCCTGATAATTTGTTTTTAATGTTAACTGATGGTAATATATTTTTACTTCATCAATAATAATCCATTTATGTCCAAATGCTAAACTTGCTGTAAGGTCTAGATATGAAGTAAGACATAAAATAAAATAAATTTCACATCTGACCTTACTGATGATTTGAGAAATGATTTTTTGAAAATATTAACATTGTTAAAATATTGAAAATTAAGTTAATGTTATACAGTGATGAAATATGAAAGTTTCAGCCATTACAAACATACAATTTAAAGTGTATGCCGATTTATAAAAATGATTGCAATAAACACATTTGCAAATGCTGTCTGATTTAAGTACTTAACACTCAGTGGAAAGCAATGATTACTTTTGGCTGAATAAGCTAGGCTGACCAGCTTAAATGTGTCACTGGTTAATATGAGAAAAGCTCCTCGGTATAGCAACTCTAAATGCATTTTAAACTTCTCAATACTGCACTGATTATTTCTTTAGCTTCCCACTGCATAATAAAAATCTGAAAACTCAAATCAGCTAACTCTCAAGGGAGAGAAATGTCAGCAGAAAGGCACTGTGCTACTAACAACAACAAAAATCTAAACAAACTGTAGGGGGGGGGGGAATTCCATGGAATTTACCAGTACGAGAATCTGAAAGAGCCTCATAAACAAAGAGAACTAAGCAATGAAAAATATGATACAAATGCAATCACAGTAGTGTTCTTTCAAATATTTACCCTGCTTCTAGTTGAAGAATAATTTGTTGCATTTAGCCAGAGTCAGACTCTAAGGATTGCAGTAATCCACAGGGATTAATTAGCCTAGGAGTTTTTCGAATACAACTTTTAAAAGCACAGGATCAAAAAGGAAGAAGAAAAAGAATATGCATATATTTTACTGATGATTGTTAAATAATCATTAAACATTAAATATTATCATTATTGAATCATGGAGAGCATCACATAGATTAGAGCAAAATAAGCACCCCAAATCTATCCAACAAATTTGTGATGAGGATACTATGGCAAAATGCAGTATTTCTCAGTGAATTTTACTTTCCCCAAGTTTTATAACACCATATATTTTGGACATGCTACTGGCCATGTTAGCTTGTAAGTCGAGAAATGGTTCTCTCAAAACATTTAGAAGCACCAAGTTGGGCCTGCTATGGTAAATATCCTAAATATATATTCTAAACCCAGGTAAATGAATAGATCTTACTTCAAAGTTACACTTCTATGCATTCAACAAATATATTTGACTTCCTATAAAAAGGTTGACAATTTCAGAGGAGAAGTTAAGAATAGGAGGACAAAATTTCACTGAATAGTTCCCCATCCAAGCTTGGCCTTCATATTATCTGAAGAGTTATTATGGGATGCAGTTTCGTGGGAAACTGTGAGTGAGCATGGATTCAGCATCTCTCTTTCTCTGACTTTGCCATAATGATTCCTATAGGAGTTTGAAAAAGATTTATGTTCTACTTCTATAAATTGCTGCTATTATGTCTACTCAGTGTAAGGAAGTCTTCCATTATTTGTATGTCAAAAAAAATTATAGCAAATCCTACCAAGATTTAACTTATCCTGGAACTCCAATTTTAATGCTCAGACATATTCTGCCAATTCACTATTTTCATATTATAGTAAATTCAGTTTAACAAACTAAGAAGGAGGAGTTTTCCAATGCAGCCTAATGTTCGTTTTATAGCAAACAGGAATTTTTACGTCCCAAAATATCTTTAAATATGAAAAAAATTACTTTATCGATAACAGTGAATATCGATTATGAGGGGAAACAGTGAATGTTTTAAATATACTATTTTGAGACATTTGGACAAACCCATTTTTTTCCAAAAACAAATTTGTCCATTAAATATGAAACTCACTAAACTCAACTCTACTAAATTAAAAGATTACTGTAATAATATCAGATTTTTAAAAGCCTTGACGTAATTAAATCTACTATGTGAGTTATGTACCCAGAGAAATAGAGCTGTTTGTACAAAGTACAATTCAGTGCCTAGAAAATAGCTGACAATAAACCAACAACAAAGGTGAAGTTAATTACACACGTCTTTCCTACTCAGTGCTTCTGGAATGGAGGATGTCAATCAGGAGAAACAGGTCTGCAGACATAAACCTTTCCTTGTGGATCACTAGTGCAGGCATACTCCAGCAACAAAAATCTCATCCAGTTTGCTATTTGAGTATAATGAATGTTAAGTGGAAATTGACCACTGTAAAAATACAATTTTTAAGGAACTGGGTCAAATCCAGACATTAGTCCTATTAAACATTCAATCCTTATGCACTGCCCTTTCATCATTTTGTACTAGTTATCATGCTAACAGAGACAGTCTGAAGCAAGGAACCTGCTTTTAGCCATATATAGTAGTTCTAAATACAGTAATATCCTCAATCCAGATTGACTCTTCCATGGACTCAGAGCTCTATTATTTCCCTCACATAAGGCAAACTGAACACCAAACAAGGTGCAGTTTAGGCAACCCTAGTCAAACCTGAATCCTAATAGAACTACCCAATCGAACTGCTCAATCATTTCAATAGCTTTAAGTACAATTACCAGCAGTCCTCCTTTAGCCTCATTTAGCAACCATTCGCAGCTACGATGGTGCTGAAGAAGTAACTTTATGATCAATCCTTGCATTTACAACCTTCACAAGTCTGTAAAGCAAAGGAAATCTGAAGTAAGATCATAAGCAAAGGGACGGTTTCACTTAGTGACCGCTCATCAATTAAGTTGCCAGTCCGAACTGGCTAAATGAGGACCACCTATAATATATCCTTGAATCAATTCATGGCCAAAAACCATTTCACCAACTTAAACAGCTGGTGAAATTCTATTCGTGCTTTTAGATCTTTTTATTTAAAAAAAAAAACATAACCAACACTAAAGAGCCTTTAGTATGTACAGGTCATCCTCGACTTACAACAGTTCATTTAGTGACTGTTTGAAATTACATCCTCACTGGAAAAAAGTGACTTATGACCATTTTTCACACTTATATCCACTGCAGCATCGCCGTGGTCACATGATCAAAATTCAGACAACTGGCAACTGACTCATATTTATGAAGGTTGCAGTGTCCCGGGATCATATGATCAGCTTTTGCGACCTTCTGACAAGCAAAGTCAATGGATAAACCAGATTCACTTAACAACCGTGTTACTAACTTAACAACTGCAATGATTAACTTAACAACTGTGGAAAGAAAGGTTGTAAAATGGGGGAAAGACTCACTTAACAAAATGTCTCACTTAGCAACATAAATTTTGGGCTCAATCATGGTCGAGGTTAAGTCGAGGACTACCTGTATAAAGTTTTACAAAAAAGAAAACAAAATAAAGACTTGTGAATTAAAATGCAGTTACCTACAGATACTTACATGGGGATGGCTCATGTATTCCTTCCTCAGAACTATCCTCAGGACCCTCTTCACCTATTCCAGAGGTGACTGAATCTTCTTGAGCAGAAGCAGAACTTGGTGTACTTGGTGCACTGACAGATCCAGAATCACCATCCTCACTATTGGAACCGTATCTATCATGCTGAACTACTGATCCGCCTTCACTGAAGCTTCGGCGCTCTTTCCTGTGGACTCGGGAATGAAGGACCATTTGGTGATATGTGCGGAAGATCTTGCCACACTCAAAGCACTCGGTGGACTTGTTCTGTGATGCCCTTCTGCTTTGACGTGAGGATGGTCTGTATTCTAGGTCATCTTGACCAAGGATGTAGTTGTCCCCTGCTTGTGCATTATTGCTTTTCTCTGAACGGCCACCTGTGCAGTTCTTCTTCTTTGGATTACTGGAAGAGTTGGATGAATCTTGCTCTTGCTTGCGTTTCTCTTGACTAACAAGAATATATTCCCTTTTGTCCCTGTCATACGTGACATCAGCATCTGCCAGAACTTCATCCCATCCTAAATACTTAACATACTCAGAAGGCTCTGCAACTTTCCCTTTGGTAGCCAAGTGCCAAGCTTGGTAACTGTTGACTGGATCCAGCTCAGCTACTCTTTTACCTGACTGGCCCCTTGAAACACCTTCTATCCATACAGACGGCCTCAAGTTCAGATATTGGAAGAAAAACTGTTTTGCTATAGATGAATCCAAATCTCCATCTATTAGTCTCTCTCCTCTGGGATCACTGCAAATTCCTTGAGACTTACAATGTACAGAATTATGTGCTTTTAGGCTCTCCATATTTGTAAACAGGTTTCCACACTTGGTACAAACTTCATAGAGGGATAATCCAGTCACAATAGTCTCTTCTTGAATGACATTGTTGATAGTGGCAATGGGCTCTAAATCACTTTTTGGCTTATTTTTACTCCCAGCTTTTGGGCCATGAGATTTCATGTGGTTTTTAAGGAACCAGGGCTCTTTAAATTTCCGGCCACAAATGTGGCATCCGTGGTCAAATGACCCTCGATGCTTCTTCATATGAGCTTTGAGGAACCATGTTTGACTAAAGGCTTGTCCACAGACTTCACAAGGAAATTCTCCAGCATTGGACTCAGGCTTGCAGTTCTCAGGGTAGGCTTCCCCATTTGGAATTTGAGTTGTGATATGATCTCTCTCTATGTGGTTTAAAAGGGTCTCCTGTCTTAGGGTCACGTAACTACACAGCCTACATTTGAAAGGCTTGTGGACTTGATGTATGTGTTGCTCCAACTCTTTCTTCCCTTCAAATTTGCTTTTACAGAAGTTGCACTGAACAGTACATAATTTAACCTCATCGGCCAATGCCTCTTTTCTGCTGCTTCTGAGCAAGATCTTGCTATCCTCTGTGGGAACTGTTCCATTCAATATTTTGTTGCAAGCAGAGGTGCTTTTGGTAGGGCTGGTGCAACCATCAAAGCATTCGAAGACCCTCATCTCATTAAGCTGGGCCTCTCCCACCATCTCCACGTCATTCCTCTGACTTATGGTGCCTGTTCTGTGACCCCGAATATGGATCTTTAAGTTGCCCTTTTGGGAAGCTCTGTGATCACAGTAAGGGCACTTATAGGGCTTCTCCCCTGTGTGCTTCCTCATGTGTTGTGACAGTGAGCTCTGGAAGGGAAAACTCTTGCCACATATGCAGCAGCTGTGCAACATGGATTTGTCTGCATCCATATCATTCTTATTCATCCTGTGAGGACTGGAGGCTCTTCGCAATTCCATGTTTGCACCTACACTACAATCCATCTGTATTCCAACAACATCAGTCAACAGGTAAAAGCCCTGCCCAGGAGTGGAAAATTATGTTGAAATTTCTATTGGGGATGTTTCTCACCAAGCCTCTATCTCTTCATTCCTATATTCAAATTGCTTCTCAGCTTGGGAGCATTCCGGATATAAGCGTTCATTGATGTTTCTGAGTCAAATGGCAAACAAAACCTGCAACCAAAACAAAAGCACAACACCTCATTACTAAATGCAAAAGCATTTCATTTGAAGCACATTCACAACATTCTTCTTTGTTACTTCCCTTGTGACAGGCCTCTGTTAAGGTTTTCTTTTCATCTAAATCAAACTCTTGGTACACACAGTGTATTAAATTTAACTTGGATGATATTATAATTCAGAAAACCCAGTAGGATATTTCATAAGCTCAGTAAGATAACATAAACAAACCTATGAAATAGTAGTTTCAGTTACTGGGATACAGAGTATGCATGTAATTGGTATGTGCTAAAAATAAGAACATCAATCTCACAAACAGTTAAATTTGTCTTTCCAAACCAAAAAATAGTGTGCATGTAGTTTCAACTTAATAAGCCCTTTCTTGAAGTAACTGTAATATTTTAAGTCTGTGGTTTTATACACATGTATAATTTCATGAAAAACAGCCAAAATTTTGTTTGTCTAGAGATAAAGGATTTCTGTAGGACCCAGTAAGCTAACCTTGTTAAAAAAATGTTTTCTTAAACATGCACATACAGAAAAGGATGCATCTTATTTTAGTTAAATAAAATTCCTATAAACAAGCCCATTAAATGAACAACTACTACTATTTTTTTCTTAGTTGATTGCTAATATCCTTGTTAATACAAATAAAGTATAGGAATGCGTTCACAATTTTGCTGCATTAAAAGCTGTAGAAAACTTCATTTTTACATGTTAGAGGAGGAACATCTGGTATTTTCTGTAGTACCTATTCAAAATTAGATGCTGTTTTTTCTGCCCTGCAAATAAATGGTCAATACATGCATATATAATCTCTTTTATATACTGAAGAAACCTTTCTACTTGTTTATTACAAGTGCCTCATGTTTAATGGAGAAACACCTTCTTTTTTTTATCTACCCTGCTTTTTAAGAAAAAAATAATCCTGTCTCTCTGTTGGTGAAGATGTATCTAATTTACAAAGCATGGATCCAATGGTAACATTTGTATACATAATACTTCAAAAGGAGGATTCACATTTCTGCTTCAAGGTATCTGTATTTCTGCCCCACCTAATTTTAACTCTCCTCCCAGAAAGTATGTGCCACAAGATGGATTTTATGTAAAACATCTCCCCAAAGCGATTATTCCTGAAGTATATTAACCAATTTATATGAACAGCATGGTAGATTTAAAACATTTTAAGACTAGGAATAGAGAGATCCAGTTCTGTGAATCAGTAATAGAAATGTGTTCTGGTCTGTTGCCATAATTCAAATCAAACCTTTATTAGGGCCTTCAGGTCAGAGAGCAGAACAATAAAACATATAAACATGTAATTATTATTTTAAAAACATATAAAATACAATAGAAGAATACAAAATACATTATTATAACAACTGTAATACAGTTAGCAGTGGCAATCACAAAAATTCTTGCTACACTTCAACTGTAGGTAGGAGGGATAAAACAAATGGTAGCAAAAAAAATCCGGCAACTTGGAAAGATGTCAGAATCTGGTGAGATAGAAGCATGGGCAACTAGACATTGTGCTGTCCACCGGAGTGATTCTTTAAAATGGGATAGATATGTATCTTCCTTGATTCCCGGTAGAAAGCAACAAAGGAGCATATGGCTTGTTCCACAGGGACATCTCCACATGTACATAAGCACTGCTGAAAAAGGATGTTTTTATATCACTCCCAAAAGAATTGCAGAGGGTAGAATTGCATTCAACCTAGCCAAGAGAATTTCAGAATTAGAATTAAAGAGAGATAAGGGCATATGGCCATTTGAGAAGAATTCATAATCTGTAAAGTTGGATACTAGGGTTAAACTGGTTGGAAACTCACTATCCCAGTTACATTGCTTAAGATGACTCCTGGCATTTTCAAACCCTAATGGACAGAGCCTTTCCAAAGGGAGACTAAGGACTTGAGTTTGGAGCTAGGTTTTGTTAACCAGGTTGATTTAAAAAGGTATCTGAGAACCAGTAGAACCAGACCCATAGGAAAAAAATTGATTTCAATCAGAAATTAGGACTATTGCATCTCGGCCATTGCGCTAACACCAAGTGTAAGGTGGCCCTAATACAGAGGTGGGTTCCTCCCGGTTCGCACCGGTTCTATAGAACCGGTAGTAAACCGGTGGTGTTTTTTGGGGGGGGATTTTTTTGCTGGTTTCAGCACTGCGCATGCGCTGCCATCTTGTTTTCGGAGCTTTTTTTTGCTATTTTTTGCTTGTTTTGCTTCTGTGCATGCACAGAAGCTGAGTTTTTGGCACTGCGCATGCGCGGCCGCGCATGCATGTGTGGCCATGCGCACATGCACACAGCGCAGCTACGTGGCGCACAATGCACTCGCAGCCATGCGGCGCGGGAGGAAGCGAACCGGCGGCGAGATAAGTTAGAACCCACCCCTGCCCTAATAATAAATATTTCATTTGATCTGGCAACAGAGAATGCTATTTGCAAGTATACTTTGACTAAATTGATAATAATGTACTCTCTTGTTGATATTAGTGTGCTATCATGGTATTTTGCCCTTCACAGCTCAATTCCATGCCATTAAAGGGCCATGAGCAATGAATCATCTATATCTATTATCACTGTGACAAATCCTATCTTACCTTTATATAACCAGCTCATAATGCATACCAATATAACTGAAGAAGTTATATGCAGAATTAATTGCTAAGCCAGGGATATATAGCATAAATAGGTTATTGAATTCCAATTCTCTTAAGATCTAGCCAGAATAGAAAATATGAAAAGAAGATGAACCACGCTGGTTGAGAATTTTGGCAGTTGTCTCCACACTTCAACGTCGCCAGGTTAGAGGCAACAGTTATAAAACTAAATCATACTTTTATTTTAGACAAGTAATTATTATATCTATTCCATTTCATGTGCCTCAAAGTAATGTTATATATAAAATCCCTTAAGAAAATAAGCTTTCACTTCTTTAACAGCAGTTTATTTTGTAATTAAAACTCTTCAGATAAGAAATGATGCCAAGAGGTTTGTACAAGGAAACATGTTTTTAAAAAAATATTCAATTCCTATCCTTCAAAGATAACACAACTGTTCTGCAACAGCAGAGCATTTAGGAGACATTAGGGTAGCAAGATGAACCGGGGAGGGGAAAACAGCCTGTCTTTAAATAGTAAGGACATCCTTGACTTTTACAGGAAATCTCAGCAGGATACGTCCTTCAGAGTGAATATAGGCATTAGGGAAAAGTTAGCAGGATTTTGCCTTGATTTTATTCCCTCGAGAGCCATAGAAGATGATAAAATTTTGCCAAGCCTTTTCTTTTTTTTTAAACTGCAGGTGAAAAAGGCACTTGCTCAATAATATTCTGCACCATTTCAGGATCAGCTCCAGAACTGCCTGATCTCAGAATCCAGTGTGAACTGAGTCAATTTATTTCTGACTCTGCATTTTCATTTGAATTGATGCAGTTTTGCAAATCTTATAGGTGGCCTATTTTTCAAGGGCTGGGAACTTTGGCCTCATCCTGTCTCCAGGATCCTAGTCTCCAGAAATGCTAACGCGCCAGTTTGTTTTATTCTGGGCAAAGAGATGTCTGCTACATTTTTTGTGTTCTGGAAGGCATTATTTTCAGATCTGCAACTGTTAACACTGCAGATTTACTCTGAGATTCTTTGCCCATTTGCTTTCTCTCCCTCCCTCTCCTGAGTTAATGATGGTATTAAAAACGGGCTCCAAAATTCCTGAGAAAATAATTAGGCGCTTCTGAAACAGCACTACCAATAATAACCTTCATGGAGAGACACACCTATAAGGATATATTAAGCAAATACAGATTTCGCCAGTGAGAAATACAGAAGAGAAGATTCACAGGACAGAAAACAAGGGAAAGCATGAAGCAAAAATGTGAACCCTTCTTTAAAAGGAATTTTACTAAAAGGTTCATTCTTGCACGGTTTTACAAGATATATAGAGAAGCATAGCCCTGTCACCCACTCAGTACATATTTTGTGTTTTAGTATACTGGTCATGTTTGTCTTCACAGAGACAAAGAAATGTATTCTAAGGGTTACACTGTAGCACTATAAGGCATGAATTAAAATACATCATTAACATCCTGATCCAGCTTATCTTACTACCAAAACAAAGAAACTATTATTTGAGCAAATGGGAGGGGGAAGGAGCAAGCCCATCACAATAATGAAGAGCTCCTTGCCCTAAAAACTGTTCTGTTACAAGATCAACAATTATAAGCTTATATTCTACAGATTTGGATCCCAAATGGCTGCATGAAGTGATGCATTCTCTAATGGGAGAGTAAGTACCATTGATGACTAGGCCTTGGGGCTTCTGCTGTTCTCAGACCAATCAATAATCCATTATGTCCAAACTACATTTCCACTCCAATATAAAAAATAAAAGGGCAGCCAGTCTTAGCAGTTAACCCATGGACTATAAAACAATAGTAATAAATAAAAACAACCACCACATAAGACACATGAAATCTCAAGACTGAAATAATTATTTACGTCTATAATATTGAAAAAGCTATTCACACCATCATTACCATATCTTCTTCTCTAGAACCTTTTGTACGTACTTCACACACACACACACACACACACACACACACAGCACACAAATATGCACTCATAACTCTCTGATTAGATGAAATGCTACATTCATAATTAACCTCTTCAGAACAAAGGAAAAACACATCCCATCTTCAATAGGTAAAATATAATTATCACATTCTTTGAAGTGCATTGTTTTTCTGAATAAGGAAAAAGCTTAATTTATTTTCATGTATCATGGTTTTTATTACTATAACTAAAGGTCTCAAAGGATGGAAATGGCCTGGGCCTTTTTGGATTTACAAAACAGCCTGAGAAGATTAAGAACAGAACATATGGAAATTTTATTAGGGATATTTTAATATATCATATATCTTAGAATGATGGTAAGATTGCTTAATATACTGACACTAAATCTGGCTGGAATACATATTTGGCTATATTTAGGAGAGACTCCTGGAAATTTATGGACTAAATCTGGATACAACCCACTATAAATCTGGGATAAGATAATGCTGAGCTTCAGCAGCTACGGGTAGCTTTAATAAAGTTTGAGGTATATTGTATTATTCACTCCAACCAACTTAATTGAAATAGTTCTATGTAGGTAAAAAATAAGTTATCAGCATATCCTAAATAATTACAATACAAATAGTTGTTATAGATATTATTCCTCATGTTCAGCAATTAATAACCCCATAAAAACAATACTCATCATTATTATTCATCTCTGAAACAACAAAGAACCTATCAACCTGATATTGTCTCAGAATTTTGCTAGGTATAGTCATGTCACATCATGATGGCACTAGGTTTTAAAGACATATTAAAATAATTATGATATCTAACAGTAATGCACTCCACAAAATACCACTACAAAAATCTGTTACCTCCCAATTGTTTTTGCTATGGAATCTTAATGATCAACTGTAAAATTATACCAAGAGAAGCCTTCCTTAAATTTTACAAGCCTCAGATAATTAAAAATCAAAGCAATCTCTTTTAATTAAGCATACTAACTATTAACTACTAACACAGCTCAGTGTCTTTGTTTGGCATCCTTATATCAGCAAGAGCATAATTCTGTTGAGATTTCCCGACCAATTTCAACAACATCAACATGTACAGGAAAAAAAGTATCAGGATTCAACATGATGAACTTATTTCACTTGGGGTATTTGATTTTTTGTTGATAGTTCCCTGAGGTTGGATTAGAAGACCTCCAAGGTCCCTTCCAACTATTATTCTATTCTATTCTATTCTATTCTATTCTATTCTATTCTATTCTATTCTATTCTATTCTATTCTATTCTATTCTATTCTATTCTATTCTATTCTATTCCACTCCACTCTCCACTCTCCACTCTCCACTCTCCCCTCCACTCTATTCTACTCCCAAGTACAGGTTTGAATTTCTAGAGAAATAATATAGCCAAACCCTAGATGAAGTTCTGATAGCTTTCTTGATAGCAATAAAGAAGTGACTTGCTATTGCGTTCTTCCAGAAATTCTTTCTCACTTTCCAGGCAAGCTGGTATTCTTGTAAGGTCTACCATCCAAGTGCTTAACACAACTGATCTTGTTTAGCTTATTAGTGCCACTTGCTACAAAAATCCTTTTAAAATGAAATTAAATAGGAGAAATTACTTTCAAGTAGAATTTGACTCCCTAGTTTATTCAGAATTTTGATAATGTGAAGTAGAGATTTCTTCAGTATAAATGGCAGAACACTAGAAATCTGATCCAATGCTAATAAGAAGTGTTGTGATGTGACAAATAAATAATTAAATTAAATTAATTAAATTAAATTAAATTAAATTAAATTCAAGAAAGAACAGTGGATGGAATGTGAAAAGGAAATTTGTAAATTAAATTAAATTAAATTAAATTAAATTAAATTAATTAAAATAATTAAAATAATTAATTCTATCCAATGGATCTTCACTAAGTGGCCTGAGATCTACCAGTTTAATAAAATATAAATGAAGTTAAGGATCATTTTTCTGAGGCATATTGCAATTATGGCATTAAGTACAGCAAGGATAAAATTACAGTTCCATTTTAATGTAAGTATTAAGCCAATAAAATAATATGTATATCATAATCAATTTTATTAGACAATAAATATTTAGGAGAAGCTAAAATATATGCAGAACTAGACACCAAGTTGATCCATATCAATTCAAACATCATATATCTAATTTATCATCAAGGAATTAGAAGTGCAGACAGGTTATGAAAAACAACCACGAGTTGATAAGAGTTCATGATATTTACATAGGTATATAATATTGGCCCAAGATATTAAATAAGCCCACTCTGTAAAGATTATGAAAATGATTATTTTGGCCTTGGATGCATTATATTTTTTTTATTTTTGTTTCAGAATTTTGTTTTAGCACTGCTTTTTCAGCAACATTTGGAGCCACCAAATTCTATTTTGATGGAAAAAAAATTAATTCCCCTCCTAAGTCAAAATGAGTTCCTTTTCTGTCTTAAGATTTACAAATAGTAAGACAGTTCCCATTATAAGGTTCATAACCTAAAAGGTAAAACATGAAACAAAAAGGAATCAGAAAGAAAAAACCAAAGAAAACCAGTATTTCCATACACACCCTAGTCCCATTGTTCTGATCTAGAAATCAGAGGCAACCTTTCCTTATTTAACTGTGTGAAACCAGGATTGATGTCCTGTCCCTTGCCATGATGTTCTCCTTGGGAGACAGTTGAAGAGACCAGAATGTGCAGCTTCTCACCAAAGGAGTCCCAAGGTAACATACATGCACATCAGAGGTGGGTTCCTCCCGGTTCGGACAGGTTCACTCGAACCGGTAGCGACCCGCTGGTGACATCACAGTGACGTCACGGAGCTGGTTCGGTCGGTGCCGGTCCATCTTTTTTTTGGAATTTTTATTTTTATTTTTTGGCACTGCACATGCGTGCACGTGCAAAGCGCGCGTGCACCCATGAGACGCGGCCACGCGGCGTGGGAGGAAGTGAACCAGCAGTGAGGTAAGTTAGAACCCACCCCTGATGCACATATATAGATGTATCTGCACAAACACACTATTTTCCATAGTAAACATAGTGAATGAGTTTTTTCTAAAAGAAGATAAAACCCTCTGAAAAGGAATCGTTCTAAACAACAAATAACATGTAAAACCCAAGATGATTATTTTGGATTTCCAAAGCTGCCAAGCTTTGGAATAGTGTAATAATGATTTCTAGAGAATAGAAATCAAACCTGGCTTATTTCTGTGGAAAATGCTGAATTATGTCCATGGAATTTCAATATTACACATTCATACTGAAGGAGGACAAAAAGAAAAGCTTTGATCATTTCTTACCAATAATGTTCTCAAAATATTAAACCTCTACAAGTTTGCTTTATGCTAGGAAGTAACAACAAATGTCAGTAAATATTTTCTAAGCTATTTCTTCTCTCCCAGTTTCAATATACACTGATATCCTCACACTGTCCTTGCCAGCTAGGAATAGGTGTGATTTATTTTTTCTAGAAATCAATTCCTGAAAAACAACAAAGGTGATCCAGGCAAGGTTATTTATCCCAAGTCTACGAAACCTAGGAGTTTGCATCTATTTGTGCTGTCTTACTAGCATAAACCTTTCACAGAGCCAATATGAACAGAAGAGCATGAAAAAATAATAACACAACCCTAGACTAGCCCAAGGCTGCATTCTTAAATCTTTCATTTTTATTAAACTTACCAAAGAAACTGTCAATATTCACAAAAGCACTAACATGAAGCAACCAGGTTTACAGTTTTGTTGCCATTCCCAGTTCTTGCTAAAGTTGCTGTCATCAAGTGGTTTTAAATCATCCAGTATAAAACATTTTAAATGGAAAGCCAAAATTCTTAGGTAAGAAACTGGTGCTTAGTTTATCATCCATGAAACTTTAACAGAGCTAAGGAAATAATAAGGAGCTAAGGAAATAATAAAATATATTCTTACGGGCTTATACTTGAAATTGACAATATTAGAGATGTCAATTTAAAAATGAATTGAGCTCAAAAGCAATGAAAATAGTAAAATATTAAATATATTTAAGAAAATGAATCATTCTGAAGCATACTAAGAAATTACTATACAGTAATTGGCTCTCCAGATCTTCTTTCAGCAGTCTTCAAAAGCAATGGAGGAAAATTAAACCCTAAATAGCAAAGAGCATTTTTTCTGAAGCAATACAGTATAAACAAACTGATGTAATTGACATCATTTGCGTAATGATGCAATTGACATTGTATGTCATTTGTCTACATTTACATTTTTTGTGTAAAGATATAATTCAATCAATTTGGATTTAATGGAACCCCCTGCCATCAAATGACCTGTTAAACTGAGCTTTTATTGTAGTTTAAAAATGCCTGCAATAGTATGGGACATAAGTTCCAAAGGTCTTTTATTCCTTTTCTGACACACATAATGTGTTTACTCTTTGCTAGTTAAAACCAAGAAGTTTGAGTTTAGCTCACAGAAATATATAGATCCCATACAGCTGGCTACCACGACCACATATTTTATTGTGACAAAAAAGAAGGGGAAGGTGTGGCATAGCAATAAAGACAGGGAAAGCAATACAGTGCCTTTCAAATATTTTAGATCAATTCTTATCAGTTCAGTCCGCACACCTCTAGCAAGGTTTTATAAAAGTTGTAATAGGCTAGGTGTGGATCACCTGCCACATCAGAGCTATATATAGTCCTAAAGGCTCTTTTTCAATACCTTCAGCGTCCCGCTGAACTGCTGAAAACTGATCACATGATCTCCTGCTATATTCAGTTGGGAAAACCTAAAAAAAATCATACTGGATAAGCTAACTAACCAACAAAATTCCTTAACTACCTTCAGATAATTCTGGCCATTTTTCATCACGGTAGCCCCCCTAAATATTATTAATATGTCCCAGCCATCCAAATCTTATCCACCTGTGCATAATATTGTCAGTACCCTTCTCAGAACAGGTTGTCTGCTTACATCATTTCAGATGCAATTCAACAATATATATAAGTAGTCCTTGACTTATGAGCCCAACATTTCCCTTGCTAAGCAAGACAGTTGTTAAGTGAGTTTTGTCCCATTTTATGACCTTTCTTGCCACTGTTAAGTGAATCGCTGCAGTTGTTAATTAGTAACACAGTTGTCAAGTGAATCTGCTTACCCCATTGACTTTGCTTGTCAGAAAGTTGCAAAAGGGGATTACATGACACTACAACCGTCATAGATATGAGTCAGTTGCTAAGGATCTGAATTTGGATCATGTGACAATGGAAATGTTGCAACCGTCATAAGTGTGAAAATCGGACATAAGTCACTTTTTTCAGTGCCTTTGTAACTTTGATCACTAAACAAATTGTTGTAAGTCAAGGACTACCTATACACACAGGAAACATTTTCCACAAGTAAATCAACTTGATGCTTTCAATGGGTATTATGCATTTTTAGCAGCAATACAGGATGTCTCTGTAATTTAAGTAGATATTAACCACTAAAAAAACGTTCTGAAAACCCTCATCTTGTTTCGACTTCAGAAACTGAAAAAGTTGCATTCAACTGTCTTTAATACATGAATGGGGGGGGAGATAATTTAATTCTTCTGAACCCAAGATAATCTTGTTGGATCATTCTTATTATTATCATTATAGTAACTTTCCCAGGAGAATATATTTACAATTCAATCCTATGTATATTTACTCAGGAATAAGTACTGTTGACTTAGAGTCTTATTTTGGAGAAAAAAATATACAAGGTAGTCAACATTACCACTTCTTCCTCCACCTGACATTTTCCTCCAAAAATTCTTTCAATTCTTATCCCTCCCTCCCAGGGGTGAAATTCAAAAATTTTTCCTACCAGTTCTGTGGGCGTGGCTTGGTAGGCGTGGCTTGGGGGGGTCATGTGACTGAGTGGGCATGGCCAACTTGACATCACTCACGGCAAGGTGGGGCGGCACCACCCCGCCAAGCCACGGCCACCAAGCCACGCCCACAGAACCAACAAAAAAGTTTGGCTAAGTCTTCTACCGTTCAACCTGGCTGCTTCTCGCCTCCTTCATGTTTGCTTTGTGTGTATGAGCCCAAGAAGGAGGAGAAAAGCAGCCACGTTGCGGCGGCAGAGAGAAGCCAAACTTTTCTCCCTCCCTTCACAGCGTAGCTGCTCAGAAGGTTCAGCCGTGAGCTGCACCGGCAGCCAATGGCACCTGCGCAGCCAGCGCAAATGGGTGGCGACGGCGGTGACCGCAGTGACCATCGCCACCCTGTTCGCGCCGCCCGCGCATGCGCATCCCATTGCCTGCCGGTGCAGCTCGCGGCTGGACCTGGCCAGGAGAACAGCAGCAGCCGGAGGGACCGCGTCACAGCAGAGCTGTTCAGAAGGGGCGTTGGTCTTACCTGAGACGCCTCTTCTCATCAGGAGGAGCCAGCAGTCAGGATGGGTGTCCTCAACCACTCAGCGATGAGGACCGAGTCTGTCAATTCTTGTAAGTTTGCTGGGATCCGCCCTGTCAGACCCCAGTTATTGACGATGCCGAAGACCAGACCCGGTGTGGCAACCGACCCAAATACCCCACTGGGGGGAGCTCACTTCCAGAAAAAAAATTGCTGTGTCTGCAAAAACGGTTCCAGCAAGCAGTCCGCAGGTGAGTAACGAAAAACAAAAAGGAAAGAAGGAAAGGAGGAAAGGAAGAAAGGAAGCAAGGG
>QLTV01004087.1:348155-378622 GCA_003457575.1 Thermophis baileyi | reverse complement strand
AAATCCACCTGCCCACCGTCGTGGGAGAGACTTTTAGGCCCAACGAATGAGGAAGGAAGGCCACCAAGAGCGCTTCCGTCTTCCGAAAGGGCCGAGTCCTGGCCACATAAATACGGAGAGCCCTCCGCACATCCAAGGTATGCCAAATTCTTTCAGTAGGATGTTTGGGACGGGCGCAAAAGGAGGGCAACACAAGCTCCTGCGCCCGGTGAAAGGCAGAATTTACCTTCGGAATGAAGGAGGGGTCCAACCTTAGCACCACCCGGTCCGGGGGAAAAATACAGAGATCGTCCCGGACGGAAAGGGCGGACAGCTCCGAAATCCTCCTGGCCGAAGTAATCGCCAGGAGAAAGGCCACCTTGAAAGAAAGATGACGGAGGGAAGCCTCCCGGAGAGGCTCGTAGGGCGGCCCCGTGAGGGATTTGAGAACTTTAGGAAGATCCCACGTGGGATATCTGTGTATCACAGGCGGTCGCAAATTCGAAGCGCCCTTGAGAAACTGGCGAACCGTCGGAAACTGCGATAGGGAGTCCAGCCGACCACATGACAATACTGATGAGAGGGCCGCCACCTGGCGACGCAGAGTATTCGGCGAAAGCCCCTTGGCCAGTCCCGCCTGAAGGCATTTTAGGATCTTAGGAAGAGGAACGCTCAGGGGAGAGATGCCCTCTGACGCACACCAGGCGCAAAACGTCCTCCAAGTCGAAGAGTAAAGTCTCTGCGTTGAGGGCCGTCGCGCTGCCTGAATGGTAAGGATGACATCCTGATCATATTGTTGCCGGCTCAGGGCGCACCGCTCAATCGCCAGGCGGTCAGACGACAGTGGTGAGGGTCCGGGTGAAACATGGACCCTTGACTGAGTAGGGTTTCGGAGACTGGTAGTGTCCACGGGGCCATGGTGGATAACGCCTTGAGCTCCGCAAACCATGGCTGCCTCGGCCAAAACGGGGCGAGAAGAATGAGCTCCGCCCTCTCGTCCAACATCTTCCGCAAGACCAGCGGTACGACCGGTAATGGCGGGAAGGCATAGAGGAGGCCCCGCGGCCAGGTGCTCCGAAGAGCATTGACTCCCTCCGCTCCCGGAGATCGAAAGCGGGAGAAAAACCGCGGGAGTTGAGTGTTGTCCGGGGTTGCAAAGAGGTCCACGAGGGGGGTGCCAAATCTGCCCGTTATGGAACGAAAAATCTGAGGATCCAGGCGCCATTCCGCTTGGTCCACCAATGACCCACTCAGCCTGTCCGCTTGAACATTGTCCACCCCGGAGATGTGGTCGGCCGCCAGCGATAGGAGATGCTTCTCCGACCACAGCCCCAACTTCAGCGCCTCGGTCATGAGAGTCCTGGACCGGGTGCCCCCCTGGCGGTTGATGTGGGCCTTTGTAGTAATATTGTCCGTAAGGACCAGGACATGTCCGACAAACAGCTGATGTTAATTAGCCTCCCTCGCCGTCTTCGCCTGGCGTGCAGGGGATCCAAAGATCAACCCCTCGTGGCAGATCGGGCTGAAAGCCCTCTGTCAATGCCACGGAACTCCTGCTCCCACAAACCCCCCCCCAAGGGGAAAAATTCACACAGTACTCACTAACTGGAACCAGCAGAAAGGAAGGAGCTCTAATGCCACAACCACTCGTGCTGAGGACCGAGTCAATAACTGGGGTCTGACAGGGCGGATCCCAGCAAACTTACAAGAATTGACAGACTCGGTCCTCATCGCTGAGTGGTTGAGGACACCCATCCTGACTGCTGGCTCCTCCCACGATGGAGAATGCAGCTGAAAACGAACGCCAGAGGCTGGAGGCTTCTTGGCGCGAAAGGCAGCCGAGCCTTGCTATGCCCCCCCCAAGGCGGGAAGGTAGGTGAGCGAGGCGGAGGGTGAGCAGCCAGCGAGCGTGTGGTGGCTCCAGGGCAAGGCTGGAGCTGGGGAATCGCGCATTCCCCAACCCGGCCAAGGCGGGTGGAGAGTGGGCGGCGGCTCTGGGGCCTCGGAGAATGGCGCATCCCTGGGCCCCGGACCCCAACCGAAGGCGAAGGGTGAGCAGGCGGCATGCATTGCTTACCTTTGGTGAGCTGAGCTGAGCGAGACGATTAGCTGGGCTGTGTGGCGAAGGGAACATATATAGGGCAGGCGGGGTAGGAAGGGCGAGTGGCCGGAAGGGGCGAGCGAGCGGCCGGAAGGGGCGAGTGGCGAGCGAGTGGGCGTGCGTGGGCGGGGCCAACCAGGGGTGGTTTTTACCTGTTCGGTGAATCGATTCAAATCGTCCCTACCGGTTCGCCTGAACTGGTCCAAACCGGTTGAATTTCACCCCTGCTCCCTCCCCAAAAAAACCCTAATTTTAGGAAGCAGACATGAGGCAAAGCCTTATTTTTATTTTCAAAAATGTCACAATAGCAGTGACAAAATAAAAAATACTGAAAGGCTAAAGCCCAAAGTTTTGAGTCAAAATGAAAAAAAAAAATTACAGGGAAAAAGGCAAAGGTAAAGTGGGGTGATAAGAAACATCCCAGAGGAGAAAGTAGGTGATAAAGAGCCACCTCCCCATTGGCAATTTACTCATCATGGCAGCCATTTTGTGAACAGGCAAGTCCACAAGGTAGCAACCATTTTAAAAAAAGAATTCTTAATATTCAAAATGCATACAGCAGTCCACAGATTTATATGATATTATAGCTATACGTTATAACATGGATGAATCAGTCACACACAATATAAATGGGAGACTATTTAAGGATCCAATGTACATCAATTTGAGTCACTTTATGGAAAAAAGGGGAAAATATAAGGTTTAAAATGAGCTAACTGTGGCAGTAAGAAATGCAGATGTCGTATCAGAGTTCATTTGCAGCTGATAAACAACTCTGGAACCTCTTCATTACATGTATTTATTTTAATTACATAGAATAAATAAATATATAGAAAATAGAAAAATATTAAATATCATAATATGCTGAAGAAAAAAAAGCAAATTTAAACTAAATCCAAACTAAATATATACTTAATTAATCCAAACTAAATATATACTTAAAAGCACAGTGCAATATTAACTCAGTGAAGTTTTATTTTAACAGTAGCTCTCTAACTGCACCTAATATTTCAAGTGTTTCTCAATGCCTTGAATCTCCACAGAGCTAGGGAACAAATTTAACAATGTTTGCTTAGTAATGGGAGTTTTGAACACCAATTCTAAATAATGAAAAAGCTCATAGTGAGAATAAACGTTTAATATTTCTGTTTAAATCTCTGGAAAACTAACAACAGGGTTTTAGGATGAAAACAAAGGTGGGACCAGCATGATTATGGTCTTAACTCACTCTTAGCATAAACGCACTGGAAACTGGATTCCCCCAGGATCCCATATGCTAACTTTCTCTAACTTAATATACTGTACTGTAACCCAGTTGGAAGTACAATTCCCAGAAATCTCAGTCTTGTTAAATTTGGAAAGTTGTAGTCCAAATATAACTGAACCATACCTTGTTGAGGTAAAATGCTATGAGTTGTAAGAATTTAAGGAGACCAATTCATTTTGACCTATAATAATCCTTTCTTCTTTCTCTTTCAACAAGAATCAACATTCCAAAAAATCTGTATAAGAACCAACCGAAAGGACATAAAGAAAGGGTGCAGCAGCTTTTTATAAAAAGAAAGGGCCTACAGGTAGCATATATAAATGATACTAATGTCAAACATTTTCTAACAAGAATTCTTGTATGTGTCCCAACGTCTTAAAACCAGACAGATTTAAGAAGCCATTCTCTATTGGGAGGATTCAAGATAAAATGTCTCAAAACAATGTGTATCTAAAGATATCACTCACATTCCCCTAATCTACTCTATGTATATGTATATACATTTATAAGTGTGCATGTGTGTATGTTTGTGTCAATCTTTTTGTAGATCAATAAGAAGTTATGTTTACAGGGTAGTTAGGCTTATATCTTTTTCACAGAAAGTTTAGAAGATATTTTGCCTGGATCAAATCACCAACTATAGTATGAGGCACATATTATGCAACATTCACAAGAAAGAAGGCAAGTTCACATCAAAAGGCCCAAATGTTAAAGAAAAGCTAGTGTCTAATTCATAATGTACAGCATGAGAAAAAGCATGCTACAGAAAGTGGATGTGACTAGTTTTGTTTTGTTAAAACTTTACCCATCTACTTCTTCCTACGCAACTCAGCCATGTAATCTCAAGGGCTGGACTATTATTTCAGCCAGTGTGATTTAATCTTGCAGAGACTTCCAGCTGCACCAAAAAGCTCCCTCTTTCTTAAATGTTTAATAACCCCTTGGTCTCTTCCTTCAACCAGGTGGCTTTGAAACAAAAAAAATAAAAGATAAACTTGCAGAAGGCAAGGCACTCTGTGTTTCTGCAACACTAGCAATGCTTTGCTGTGATATTATTGTCATCAATGATGGTACAATACCCTTTGCTCCACTGCTTTTAGATATAATACCCTTGAAAACATTATGAGTCATTTTGTATGCAATTTTAGGGAGGAGAGAATTGTATGAAATCCCCATTCTACAAGTGTGCAAATTTTCTATACATCTTAGCCATTCCACTTTGATTGCCTTAGCTTATATTTTCAAATACTCCCCCCCCCTCCAAACTCTCCCTCCCTCCCTCTCTCTCTTCTTCCTTCCCTCCCACCCGCGCTCTCTCCCTCCTCTGGCCAACTGTTGCAACCATGGCCTTTTATTATCTTCTAAAAGCTTCATTATATTTGCAGGCCAGCCTTCAAAATGCAAATCTCACGTAACTTAAAACAAAGTCTTTTATCAAAGACTGAAATATAAATCTCAGGGCATCTATGCAGAGCCCTCAAGATGTTTATTCAAAACGAGCCTTATTGATTTTCATAGTACATTTCTCTATCAACTTTATCTTGATGTTTCTAAAGTCTAACATAATGAAAAGCTAAAAACATAGCACTTATAGATTTGCAAATCTGTTTGTAAAATTTAAAATCCATTGTATAACTTAGTTTGCTATTTGCCTAGTCACTTTTAAAAATATCAGTTGCTTCTCTGAGTGTGTGTGACTGCCACACCCAGCACAGGTGTCTACAGAACTCTGAGCTAATACATTGTTTTGTAAAATGGAGGGTAATTTTCCTTCTTATCTTTCTTCGCCTCTTCTTCTTCAATTTGAATAAACTAGTACTCCAGTATGTAGCATTCCAAGGCTACTATTCATTCTTAAACAATTTTAAGAACCTTGCCTCAGGCAGTTTAACATAGAAAATGAAACTAAATACTTGATTGATTAGAAGCCTGATTTTCTAGGAAAGTTTCAAGCCCAAATCTCACCAAATGTATACATTTCACAGTTTTTATACTGAATTACAGTTTTTCCAAAGAATTTATGTATAATGTGCAAACACGTTTGGCTTCATAATTTAAGAAAAACACCAAAACTGTTATAGAGATTTCCTTGTAATAGCAACTATCTAAATAATAGTACTAATACCTAGTTCTAAAGCTGCAACTAATTTCCTATTTATAAAAGAAATAATAAACTGGTGCATATCACTGAATGGGAATATGCTTTGCTTTCCATGTATCTTCTGTTTAAACAATTACAGTGAGAAAAACTATGATTCAATTCATAACCTTTCAATAAAAGATGCAAAGAAAAAATTAGCTTTTGCCAGCTTTTTTTTCTTTTCACACTTTTAAACTTAACATGAAGGCAGATATTATAACTCTCTCAACAAATTAGTTAAAATAACTCTGAGCTTAGCGCAATGTGTGAGCCTCCACTTTATATATTACTCCTACAAAATATATTTCCAAAATGCTATTATTTCTGAACAACAGTAAAGTGGATTAATTGAACAATGAAAGCAGAATCAAATTACAACCCAATAATCACATTTCTGTGGCAGGTTTTGCACCTGCAAAAAAAGTAAAAAAGGTAGAGTTTTCTGTACTTCTGAAGTGAAGCAGAGTCCTAATAAACCATGGGCATAATCTGTTCCTGCCAAGTGAAAATAATTCACATTCTCCTAAAAGAAACTATATCTTTTTTTTTATCATCAAACCTTTCAAAGCTGAAAGTTGGAAAGCCTACAGCTGAAATGTGGAAATTACAAATCTGTAATTCCCATGCCTGACACTCATACTTTATGATTATTACAAATGAAGATTCAGGTCAGATCAGCTAAAGAATATCTAGGAAATGTATGGCACAGGCATGTGCACGCACGCACGCGCGCACACACACACACACACACACACACACAAATATACAGTAAATGCTGCCATTGCCTGGACACTTCCCAAAATATTTAACAAAACCAGCTAACTAGAACAACAGAAATAACTGGATTACAAGCCTTGAGATTGAGATATTTATTGCATGGAGGTTAATATAAACAGGAGACCCAGTTCTGTTTAGTATTTAAAGGCACTAGATTAGTAATCAGAAGACTGAATTCTAATCCTGCCTTAACACAAAATCACACAATTAGCTGGGTTATTTGGGGCCAATACTCTTTGTCAATCCTAGGAAGAAGGTGGAAATGGCAAACCACTTCTGAAAATCTTGCCTAGGAAACTGCAGGAAGTCACTAGGACTCAACACTAATATGAAGGCACCAAAACAAATAAACAAATCCACCACAATAGAATTTGCTTTTATGTACCTAGCATTACAACACGGATTATATCTGACGTTGATGACAGTGCCAAAAACAGAAGTTATCCATGTGATTATCTGTTACTACAGGTGAAGTCTGTGGTATTTCATGCTGTGGACTAAGTGGAATTTTGAGTTACAGACCAACCACATCTGGAGGTTTCTAAATTGGGCAAAGCTGCTAAAAATATTCTATTGGAAAAGTTTCATGAGACAGCAATTAAAGGGCTCCTTTGGGTTAAATATTATTCTTTAAAAAGGGGACAGCCTCATTTCAGCTTGTCATATTGCAAAAAATAATTTCTGTCAAAATGAGTCATGCAGGATCTTGATTAAATTGACTAGACTATTTATGGCCCATAAAGATGCACTAAGTACATGTATTACTGTTTAGTTCAATTATAATTATAAATAATTAGTTAATAAGAAGCCAAAGACAATTTCTCTTTTATCACAAAAACATATATTCAAAATCTATCTAGTTTTATATCCACATTTTGAAAACCCTTTGAATGTTCCCTTTCCTTTCCAGAGAGTGCATTTTTTTTTTTCTTTCTTTTCCAAAGAGTGCCTTTTTTTTTTTTTTTGCCTTAACAGATTTGTGTTAGTTTTCCCAATGTGTTGAAGAAAATAGTAAAGAATTGTTGCATTCGGAAATGTTCTAATTATTATTACTACCATTGTTCGCTGCTGGCCAAATGCCTATGGGGGGAAAATATTTGTAAGTAAGAATGAAAAAAGCCACCATAAACAATGAATGATATGCCTAACACAATACAATTTTTCCAGAAAGATTGCCCAATATGATAAATGACTCACAGATATAGTAAGAGAATTTCTTTCTCAGTAACTCCAGGTTTGTTTGTTTTTTAAACCTAGTAGCTTTACCATGTTCCTTGCTTTCAGAAAGGAATTCTAAAGTAGGATAAATGTGCCTATTAATGTTATTAACTTTTATTTTTCTACTCACACCAGTAAAAGACAAGATCAGAAAAAAGCTGCTGTTTTCAACTTTAGCCAAATTCCATTCTCGGACAACAAAAGATAAAATCGTTTTAAACATGAGATCTCTTCCAAGCATAATTGGTCCCCCTTGAAGCAAATATAATAGAAAAATATACCATTTATTGCTTTGAAAAAAGCAATCTTACTTTAAGCCACTTAGCAACTAAGAGTATCAGGGTAACCTCATCACCACTTTGCTTGAGACAGTTTTTTGGAAGCAGCCACAATGATGTTTTGGTAGTTCTCTTGTATCTAAGCCAGCAGAAAGCTACCTCAGATGAAAAGCTTCAGAACAACACATGCCTAGCAGTGATATCAATCTGATCCTGGAAATACTGATTATTAAATGGAATATCAATAACATATTTATTAATAATACCAAAGTCAATGGGGCAGAAATAGCTGTGAAGCCTGGTGAAAGTATCATCGAATCGTATTAAACTCTGTCTCAAGCCCCCAAACCTAGCTTTATCCATAAATAAAGAACCAAATCAAAAATGTTCAAGGTACTCGAAGATTAAAAAAGTGAAAAGTATGAGGAAAGCTGAAAAAGAGCCCAATGGGGAAAACTGGAATTTGATGACCAGATATGATTGTTGAAATTGGAGGGTGGGGGTGGAATTAAAAATCAAATGGAGATGGTAACAACAATGGGTTGAAACAGGGGTTCTGGATCACTGAACAGCAACCTTGCCCACTGCACCACTTATTGTGGTTGTATTTGTACACCTGATTTAAAATTGCAGTACAGCATAATAAAGCCAGCTGAAGGTTTTACAGGTAGTCCTCAACTTACAACAGTTTGCTTAGTGACCATTTAAAGTTATAATGGCACTGAAAAAAGTGACTTATGACCATTTTTCAGAGTTACGACATTTCTAGCATCCCCATGATCATGTGATCAAAATTCAGATGCTTGGCAACTGGTTCACATTGCTGGTTCATATGAACACTGCTGTGTCCCAAGGTCACGTGATCCCCTTTTGCAACCTTTTGACAAAGTCAATGGGGAAGCCAGGTTCACTTAACAACCGGGTTATTAATTTATCAACTGCAGTGATTCACTTAACATCTGAGACAAAAAAGGTCACAAAATGGGGCAAAATTCACTTAACAAATGTCTCATTTAACAACAGAAATGTTGGGCTCAATTGTGGTTGTAAGTCAAAGACTACCTGTATTCATTTATACCAGATGAATGAGACATTGTTCTACCATTCAACTCTTATGTTTAATAAATGTTTCCTAATATTCAAGTGGAACCTTCCTGTAATTTAAGACTCTTACCATGTGTCCTAGATTTTGGATGTTTGAGAACAGGGCAGGGTTTTCTTCAGGTTTTTGAAGAGGACTATCACCTCCTTTAGTCCTCATTCTCAAGGCAAAAGCTACTTTTCTCTCTTCACAGGAATTTATTTCTGAACATCCCTGTCATTCTTTGTACCTGTTCAGTTTATCTTAATCTTTTGTTAAATGTTATATCAAGAATGGGACAAATTACTCAAGAACGGGGTCTGACAAATGCCAAGCAGAGTAAAAAGATATATTTCACTGATCTGGAAACTCTATTTATACTGATGAAGTCTAAAATTGTGTGTGTTTGCTTTTTTGTAGCCCTAGATCTTCATATGAAGCACTTCTATATCAAGTCTACCATATCAAGTCGTCGTCAAGTTTTAGTAACCAGATTTTCTCCATGTCAATGTATACCTAAACTGGTCTTTCAGGTCTTCCAATGGAGCACCCAGTTCTATATAACTAATGGTAATATAAAATTAAAAAGTGGATTATATTAAGAATACACATGGAGCAACACACAATTGGTCCTGAAATCTTTGTTCAGTAACCAAACTTTTTGTACTTTCCACTAGCTGTGGAAAGAACTTAACAAAGCATAATTCTGTAAAGCCAACTCTGATGTAATGTACATGCAAATGTTTCCAGCAATCACTCTAAGAATCACAAGTAGTGTTACTTAAAAAAAAAAATAAGATGTAATCTAATGAAAATCTAAAAAGATTAATAAAATGACACAGAAATTTTGCTTCCGCACTTCGCTCTCTCCCCCACCCTGCTAGCATTTTGTTTCACCCCCCTGAGAACACCAATCTCAAATTCCACAGGGTTTCTGCATTCACTGTGATTATACACACCCCAGTGCATGCACACAGATATACACATTCAGAGAATGGGCTCCACTAACATATAGCTGGGCCTGATGCTGCAGCAGTTTATAAACACATGCTTGGAGTCACAGCAGTTATTTTCATGGCCTTTTTTATAATTTCTCAGGAATGTGTTATCTGAAAATACATTAAATGTTTCTGTATTCATAAACTTTAAGGAGAATGTATAATTTAGCAAAAACAAAAATAATTTACCAGAATACTCATCAAATGAAAGAATGAATGCACGTGTACACGCACATGCATACACACACACACAAACCCTTGTAGAAAGAAAAATCCCAACTGAATTTTCTAATATCCAGAGGTGTCTGTAGAATCTGAAAATTTCATCAGAATTATGAAATGTTTGTCACAAGATCACAATGCACACTCCACCATACTTGCATGCAATGTCATGATATATGTTTCATCATTTCCCACCCACTTATAAGAGCAAAATGCATAGAAACACTTATCCAAGTGCCTACGCAGGTAGATAGCTTTTGTTCTCAAAAACCTTATAAAAGATAAGTGGTTTGTGCATATATTAAGGAATTACACTGAAATCTCAAAATTATCAGACTTTCAAAATTATCAGAATCCATCAGGTGGATTCTGCAAGCAGCCTACCAAAGTTAGGCAGCAATTTATATCATTTGCACTATGACGTCATCATGCAAATGGTACAAATTGACAGATTACATTTGCATCAGTGAATAATGATATCATCACACAAATGACATAAATCGAACACTGATTTTATTTACTGGTTTACTTAAATTATGTACATGGCTGCCAACCTCTCTCTCTCTCTCTCTTTTTTTTTAAACATATATATTTTTTATTTTTAAAACCACAAACAATACATACATCAACACACATCAACACATAAACATATACTCACTTTTTACAGCAGTTTCATCATGGTAATATTCTATTATTTACATTTTCCCCTTTTTAAACTTCTCTAATTATGTTTACATTTAGTGACCTATTTTCACATTTCTATCTTTGTGTTTCCACACCGATTACTTATAACACGGTGCTATTTTACATAGAATACTTCTTATCTCTCATTTCGTCATTGTACCCTATTCTCTATTTCTAATCTCCAGCCAGTTATACAATTTATCCCAAACCATGTAATACTCTGTCTCTTCCTTTTCTTTTATCTCCTTTGTTAGTTTATTCATCTCAGCACAATCAAGAATTTTTCCTATCAATTCTTCCTCAGATGGTGTTTTATCATTTTTCCATTTCTGTGCATATACTATTCTTGCAGCCGTAATTATGTGTAGGAGTAGGTATTGTATTTCCTTGGTGTATTTTCTGTTTAATATTCCCAATAAAAATATCTCCGGTCTCAGATCCATAGGTGGTTCCACTATCTCTTCCAGCCACTTTCTAATTTTAATCCAAAAATTTTTAGCCTCAGGACATGTCCACCATAAATGGTAGTACGTTCCATGTGCTTTTTTGCATTTCCAACATATTGGTGAGGTATTCGGGTACATCTTTGCCAATCTTGCAGGGGGGAGGTGCCATCTATAAAACATCTTCAACTGATTTTCCTTGAATGCCGCCGACATAGTCAATTTTATATTTGTTTCCCACATTGTTTCCCATTTCTCCAATTCTATATTATATCTAAAGTTTTTTGCCCATTTGATCATTGTTTCCTTAACAATCTCCCCTTCCATTTTGTATCTCAGTAGAAATTTGTATATTTTACTAATTAATTTTTCCTCAGTTCCTTGTATAATTTTGTCCAATTCTTGCTGATCCTTCTGGATTTCGTATAATCTTTTGTCCTCTTTATATTTAGACTGAATTTGGGTATATGTCCACCAATCTACCCCTCTACCTATATCGTGTTCCAACTCTTGTTTAGTTTTCAAATTTAGCTGTTCATTTAACAACTCCTTATACCTAATTATTTTGTCAATAGCAATTAAATTTGGATGGGTCACTGCTTCTATTGGTGATATCCACATTGGGATTTTTATATAGTGTTTCTTTTTAATTTTTTCAAAGTCTGTAAAAGCGCATTTCTTATTATATGTCTTTAAAAGTATCTATGTGTTTTATATTTTTCGTCCCATAAAAATGCGTGCCATCCCGTTTGCTGATCATGACCTTCTATGACTAAAATTCTTCTATTTCTTAGTTCGATCCAATCTTTTAACCAAATTAAAGTGGCTGCATTGTAGTATATTTCCCACTCTGGTAGTGCCAATCCTCTTTTATCTTTAGTGTCCTGCAAGAGCTTTAATTTAATCCTGGGTTTTTTCCCTTGCCATATGAATTTGGTGACTAACTTATTTAAATTTTCGAAAAAAAAATTCCCTAATTTGATTGGGATAACTTGAAACAAGAATATTTTCGGGAGTATGTTCATTTTGATCGTAGCGATCCTTCCTAACAATGAAATTTGTAAATTTTTCCATGTTTCTAAATCTTTTTTTATTTGTTGTAATAATTTGTCATAATTATCCTCCTTAATTGTAGAACATTTCGCTGTAAGCCAAATCCCTACATATTTTATTTTCTTGGTTACTTGTATTTTTATTTTCTCTTCCAATTCCATTTCTTGTCTCTTTGTGAGATTTTTGGTTATTAATTTAGATTTGTTTCTATTTATCTTAAGTCCCGCTACTTCACCAAATACCTCTACTTTTTGTATCAATTTTGGTCCGGTTTCTAATGGATCTTCTATTATGAATACCAGGTCGTCAGCAAAGGCTTGGACCTTATATTCTTCCTTTCTGATTTTTAAACCTTTTATTTCTTGATCTTCCCTGATTTTTATCAACAATATTTCTAGTGAGAGAATAAATAGAAGAGGAGAAAGTGGGCATCCTTGTCGTACTCCTTTAGTTATGTTGAATTTTTCTGTGATTTTGTCATTCATGATTACCCTAGCTGTTTGTTTGGTGTAAATTTGCTCAATCGTTCTTTCAAATTTTGTTCCAAATTCCAAATTCCATATTTTTTAATTGTGTTATAATAAATTTCCAATTCAAATTGTCAAATGCCTTTTGGGCATCAAGGAAAACCAGTGAAACCTGTCTTTCAGGATGTACCTCATAAAATTCCAAGGTGTTCATTATAATCCTCATGTTTTTTATTTGTCGTCCTGTGAGGAATCTGTTTTGATGGCTGCCAATCTCATGACAGTGACTATGGGCTGTGTTCAGGGTTTCAAACAATAGCTACAACCAGGGATGAAATCCAGCAGGTTCTGACAGGTTCTGGAGAACCGGTAGTGGACATTTTGAGTAGTTCGGAGAACTGGTAGCGAACATTTTGAGTAGTTCGGAGAACCGGTAGCGGAAATTTTGAGTAGTTCAGAGAACCAGCAAATACCACCTCTGGCTGGCTCCAGAGTGGGGAGGGAATGGGGATTTTGCAGTATCCTACCCTTGGAGTGGGGTGGGAATGGAGATTTTGCAGTATCCTTCCCCTGCCACAGCCACCAAGCCACACCATGTCCAAGCCACGCCCACAGAACCGGTAGTAAAAAAAAATTGGATTTCACCACTGGCTACAACTAATCGTTCATGACACCCAAGGTAAACAAATGCATCCTTATTCAGAAGAACCCATCAGCAACACAACTTACCTACCTCCTGGCCCAAATGCCTGGAGAAACAGCCAAGTCTCTGGAGCCTTGCAAAATTAAAGTTTCACCATAATAACAGCAGGCTGGCCATTTGATGCATTTCCTTACTTACCAAAGCTGTACAAAAAAACTAACTACAGAGAGAATAGTTGGGAAGGCCTATGTTCAATAGTAGTTAGGATAGCAGTACGTAGTCTTTTTTATTTTTTTTCCTGATTAGCATTAAATCTGGAAGGTACATGCAATTCTGATTCCGTTACAGTCAGCAGTTGGGATGGAGTGACATGCCATACAGTCAAATATGCCACTGTCAACCACTTCTTCTAACCAGATTTATCACACACTGATTACCAAGGGAAAAACAAGCCCTATTTGAGGACTCCTAGGGAGGAGTTAATGCTTGACATTTTCCCTGGGGAAAAAAAGAGGTGTTATCTATTGCACCCAGTGGCTTTTTATTTTCAGTGATTTGGAAGGTGGAAACATGGCTTGATAGTGTGTGTATTCACATATTGCATCCACTCTTGGAGCATGGGATTACAACTTGCTTCTGAGAAAAAAAAATGGGAATTTTTTACTACTTCTGATAGCCTCCCACTGAATTCCAAGCATGTGCACGAAAGCTTCAAGAGGCATTTTCTCTGTGAATCACAGTTTTTGATTAATATAAATGTAAGAGTCAGATACTGTTTTGTGGACTTTTCAAAAGTATCTGGCTGACCAATCAGGGAACATTCTTCTGGACCAGTAAACTTCTGATTTGATCCTACATATGTTCTTATATGGAAATAATTGCCTTCCTTCAAATATTCAGATTACAAACTATTTTCCTGGATGGGTTCATGTCATAAAGGATTTTATTTTGGAAAGCAGAATCATGTAATGGAAAACATGATTTCTGTTCCTTAATTAATGAATAACTCTGTACATATTAACATTGCCTCAATACGGTTGGGGAAAAAAATATACAGTTACTGCCATTTATTTTTATAAATGACTTGGAGTCACATTCAGTAAGGAACACTACATTTTCAAAGTATAGCAAAAAAGCAAGGGTTATTTTATGCAACAGAAAGCACTTCAAATCCCTCAGATCTATATACATTTCTCCCTTACAAAGCTGCACACACACAAACACATATGTGCTACTTGATTTTAAATAAATAAATAATACTCTTTTTAATCATCAGGAATGCAGGTTAAAATACAGTAAAATCACTATTTAGACTGAACTCTAAAATCAGTGAGATTTAATAAGCTTATAAGTAGTCTCAAGACTGTGGTTTTAATAAGTAAACATAATTAGTTACAATTATCCCAAGCCCATCTCTACCAGCATTTAAATTAGATGAGAGGTTTCTCTGGTTCATCTAATTTGATTCTGAATATGCATAATAAAATATATTCATCGAGTACATGAAGAATGATTTTCTTTGGGAATAAGTCACTCTGAACTTTGATCATGCAAAATATGGATTGTATGTACAGATATGTGATTCAATCCCTTTTTTTCATCTGAACATTTCAATTAATAGGTGAACACTGTAGGAGGTAGGGCTCCTATTATATTTTGCCAATATAATCATTTCAGCAAACACACAGCTTCCTTACTTGTAATTTTTACAATAATTCTACTGTGGCAATTGATGAAGAATAGTATCTATCCAAGGTAACAAGTTATTATGGAGGTGTCTTGAGATGGCATGTTGCCAGCATTTTTAAACTTAATTAGAACATAAAAGTTAGTAGAAAGATGCCATTGAAAACTTCCATGGGAATAGTAAAATACTGAGATTTAAGATTAAACAGAGACCTTGGCCAATAGCTACAAATCCTTTATAGAAGAGAGTTTAGCTGGTAGAAGAGCATTAAGAGCTGTTCTATGTTAACACTTTATGTGCCAACCAAATATTTTGCTTGCAGATTTTGGATTTTCTATTTTCTACTGGCTATGTAGATGTTACTCTAATGTTCGTACATTATTTTGTTTTCGTCCTAAGAAACAAGAAAATAACAGCTTGTTATTACGGTTTATTCCACCCAAATAAGCCAGGATTCATATGTCATCAGTAAACCCACTTCATGATTTATTTATTTATTTATTTTTGCTCAGATGCAAATTCTACAATTTGTGTTTTGCTTAGCTAGCCATATCCATTTAGAAGCAGCAAACATCTCAACACCAGAAATTATGTAAAAGGGATCGGTGATAGGCTTCAAGATCTGTTTTTGAGTTTCAGGAATTTCTGGCTGGTTATTCAGCCAAAAAATCAGAATGATGAACTAAATCAGGAATGTGGCATGTCAAGTCCTTTAGCCTGACCAATCAGAGAGATGATAGTTATAATCCAAGTAGTAGTCCAACATTCCCATTACGTTCTTCTACGTTAGGTGCAATGCTAAGAATGCTTATGCACTGATTTTGATAGTGCTTAATTTATCATGTTAAATGAACATACTATTAATACATATTTCAAGACACAGTACATGAAATGCTTTAAATTCAATTCCAAAAAGTTTTTGGACAGCATGGGTGCACCTGCCTGCAACTCTTTAAACCAACTGTGTCTTTTCTTAGCAGCTGCCAATTTGACAGGAATGGCAATTAAATATAAATGGCATCACTTAAAAAATCTTTCCACTGTGCATTTATTCAAATCTCAAGAGGTCAAAGGACACAACAGTATCAAATGTCCAGTAATAACAGCTAACAAAACAGCCTCAAAAGTTTTTATAGAATTGTTTATCCATTTATTCTTTCTTGACAATCTTCACAATAAAACCCCTAAGGTAAAACCAGTCAATAACAAAGTTACAATAAAAATATAACTGCTTACATATAATAGTTCTGCCATAAAACTATCATAATCAAACATAACAATGTTGAACATCCAGTGTATGCCAGATCTGCTCCAAGGAGTGCCGAGGCCTTGGACAGAAATCTAGCAAGATCAACTCCTGTGCTCGGTGAAACAAGGAGTTAACCTTTGGAAGAAAGGCAGGATCCAACCGTAGAACTACCCTGTTCACATGAAAGACACAAAGATCCTTTCTCACCGACAAAGCCGCCAACTCTGATATCCGCCTGGCCGACGTGATGGCCACAAGGAAGGCCACCTTGCACAAGAGGAGACGGAGGCTTGCCTCTCTTAAAGGTTCAAATGGTGCCTTGATAAGGGTGTTCAACACCTTGGTCAAATCCCAGGTGGGGTAGCGGTGTACAGTAGGGAGCCTTAAATTGGAGGCCCCTCTGAGGAAAGCTCGCACCCTGGGGTGGTGGGCCAGGGATGACAATTCCCCAAACTTTAAAACAGAAGCCAGGGCAGTGACCTGACATCCCAAGGTATTCGTGGAAAGTCCCTTGTCCAGTTCTTGTAAAAACTCAAGCACATCTGCCACCGAGGCCAAGCTAGGGTCAACCCAGTGCCTGCCACACCAGTCACTGAAAATCCTGCAAGTGGCATTATAAATGCGAGTGGTAGAAGACCGCCTGGCCACCTGGATCATCCGGATGACCCTATTGGAGAATTTCTCCCATATCAGAAGTCCCCGCTCAACCGCCAAACAGTCAACTGGAGCCACTGAGGCTCCAGATGGATGATGGGACCTTGGCTGAGGGAGACTCTCTCTGGGGGAATCCTCCAGGGTCTCGCGACCAACAGACCGACCAGGTCGGTGAACCACGGATGTCTGGGCCAGTGGGGAGCTACCACAGGGCCTCTGACTTCTCTGACAGCACCTTCCGGATTACAGCGGGAATCAGGGGAAGGGGGAGGAAGGCATACAGTAGACCCCTGGGCCAAGGGCATTGAAGAGCATCTTTCCCCTCCACCCCTGGTGTTGGGAACCGGGCAAAAAATATGGGAAGGTGAGTGTTCGACGGAGAGGCGAATAGGTCCAGGATCGGACGGGAGAACCGATCTGCCAGTTCTGCGAACAGACTGGGATCCAGGCGCCACTCCGACTGGTCGACAGTGGCCCGGCTAAACCAGTCCGCCTGCACATTGGAAACTCCCGCAATGTGCTCTGCCCTCAGTGACAATAGATGAATCTCTGCCCACCGGCACAATGTCTCTGCTTCTCTCATGAGGGACTTTGACCGAGTCCCCCCCTGCCAGTTGATGTGGGCCTTTGTTGTGATGTTGTCCGTGAGGAGCGGGACATGATGTCCCTCCACCTCCTGCTGGAAAGCTCTGAGGGCCAAGCGGGCCGCCCAGAGCTCAAGCCAATTGATGTTGTGGCGGAGCTCTAGCTGTGTCCACTGCCCCTGGGCGACCTGGGATCTGAAGTGGGCTCCCCAGCCTGAGAGACTGGCGTCGGACATTATCATCAGTCTGTCCGGTTCCTTGTAAAAACAGCCCCTTGTTATGGCTCTGGACTCCCACCAAAGTAACAAGTGAAGCACCTCCGGAGGAACCCGAACCCATGACAGGGAAGTGCCACGACCCACCCTCTGGTAGGGAAGCAGAAACCATTGAAGGGGCCTGCAATGAAACCGTGCCCAAGGAACTATGGCAAGGCAAGAAATCATCTTCCCCAGGAGCTGGGCCAGTAACGCCAACAGCACAGATCTGTCCCTGCGGACCTGGCCTACCAAGGCCCTGATGCTGTCCTGACGCTCCTGGGGAAGACCTGTCCGGTTATGGTGTCTATGAGTGCACCTAAGTGCACTAGTCTTGTGGATGGAACCAAGTGACATTTGTCCAGGGTGACGGAAAATCCCTGATCCCGAAAGACCCGGATCGTCGTGTCCAGATCTCTCTTGGCCAAGGATCTGGAAGACTCCTGAATGAGCAGGTCGTCCAAGTAACACTGGAACCTGATGGGGATCGTCCTGAGGTAAGCTGCTAAGGCCGCCATGATCTTGGTGAAGGTACGTGGGACCGATGCCAGTCCAAATGGAAGGGCCGCATATTGGAAATGGCACCCAGCATAGCAGAACCTCAGGAATTGTCTGTGACTTGGACGAATAAGGACGTGGAGGCATGCTTCCGTGAGGTCCACAGAAGCCAAGAAGTCCCCCTCCCTGATTCCTTGTAGGATGGAATGGAGGGAGTGCATCTTGAATCTTCTGTAGACCAGATACCTGTTGCGTCCCTTGAGGTTGAGAATTGCCCTCCATCCCCCCGAGGCCTTTGGGATGAGAAACAAAATTGAATAGAAGCCCAACCCCCGCTGTTCCGTCGGAACCGGCTGAATGGCCCAAATGTCCAGCAAATGTTGGATAGCCGCTTCCATAAGCGGCCTTCTTAGCGGGTCTCTGGAAATTGGACAGCGAAGGAAAAACCTCAGGGGAGAGGAGAGGAACTCTAGGAAGCGGCCGGTTCTGATTGTCTCGCTGACCCAGGTATCTGATGTGGTGTCCTCCCACCGGTCCGAAAACAGGCCGAGATGGCCCACTATGGGGGGATGAGGCTCTCTGTCACTTGTGATGTCTGAAGCCTCTGCCATTGTTGCCCCGGAAAGAGCGCTTGCCCTGTGTCTGATGTCGGCCCCTGCCGCCAAAGGCTGGCCTATCGGCTTGAAAATCAGATCGGGATAGGAAGGGCCTCTGTTGTCGGGGAAAGCTTGCCCCAGCTCTCCCCTGCCTGAAGGAGGACCGCCGGAAATACAACGAGGAATGGAGATCCCTACACCTGCTCTGGGAAGGAAGGACCCTCCGTTTGTCTCTGGTCTCTATTAATAATGGGTACAGAGATCTCCCAAAAAGACTATCCCACTCAAAGGGGGCGGAGGCCAGCTTCCACTTATTTCTGGCGTCCATGCGCCAATGTTGCAACCACAACAAACGGCGGGCCGTTACAGAAACCACAATGGCCCGCGCTGAAAATCTTGCTGCGGACAGCGACGCATCTACAGTGTACTCGGCTGCTGCAATGATCTTGCTAAGATCCTGGTGAGCCCTGAGATTGTCTGGAGCAATTCTGGCTTGAAGCTGTCGAAGCCAGCGTAATGACGCCCTGGTGAAGGATGCCGCCGTCGAGGCCTGATAGCCCAGGAATCTGCCAGGTGTGCTCTGCGTAGGGCCATCTCCTCTTTCCTCTCGTCTGCCTTCAAGGCGTCCTCCGCATCAGGTGGGAGGACAGAGGACGAGGTCAAGGCCGCTACTGGTGAATCCACCGTCGGTACCTGGACCAACTGGAGTAGATCTGAGTCCACACTGAAGAGTGTGTTCTCCGGGCCAGAGGGGCGGAATGTTATAGCAGGTGAGCTCCACTGCCTTCGTATCACATCCAGGAACAACCTGGGTATTGGTATGGTATCTGGCTCAGAGGTCTGCTCAGTGAACAGAAAATCATCCTGCTCACCTACCTCTGGGGGCATCTCTGAAGCACTAGAGTCCTTCTCCAAACGGGCAGTGGTCCGCACCTTGGCCAGCAAAGGTTTAAAAAGCACGGGGTTAAACAGACCTCTAAAGGCTGGTCTGGAGGGAGGGTCGTGCTCATAGTCCGACAGGTCCCCTTCTCCCTGAAACTCACCTTCCGACAGGGAAGAATGGCTGTGGCCAGAAGGTTCCGGAGAACCTGGGCCATGGTAACTCGCCTCCTCCCCTATAGGTCCCAAATGGTCCATATATGTAGCAGGGTTTGTTAATGGCGTCGGAAAAGCCTGCCGCTGCTGCAGTCCTTCTGCAATACCCTCTCTGACAGCGAGAGAGATCCAGTCCCAGAAAGGGTGGCATATCCTGCTCCTGCAACCCCCCCTGGCGGAGCCCCGCTGAAGTCGGAGTAAAGGTTCCTCCGAGGCCTGCTTGTGCCCCCTGTCCAGGGCAGAACTAGGGCCCTGTTCTAGCTCATCACTGGGGGCCTCCGGAGACCAAGCAGTAGTAGGTACCCCCGAGAGAGCAGTCTGCTGTCCAATTTGCAAGGCCGACTCTGGGGAGCGGTGAGGCAAAGGTGGAGCCATCTTACTGTCGCCAGAAAGGTGACGTCTGGAAGAACCTTCCTCTGCCCTTGCAAACTCTTTATCCAATGCTTTTTGTCTCTGTAGAGCCACTCTTTCCTCTGCTCTGGAGGATGGCTTGTGCAGCCGGGCCTTGGCCTTAATTTTAGCCACTGCTGCTAAACCAGCAGATCTTGGTTTGGCTGGGGCCCTGCCAGCCTTGTCTGAGGCCTGGGGAGATCAGTCATCCCCTTGTCGAAGGCCAGAGCCAGATCTGCCTTCCTCCATGGCAGTCTTGGCAATTGGGCAGACCCGCTTAAAAGCTCTGCTGCCGGCTAAGCGTCAGGATTAGCTCCAATAAGGAGCCCAGGCCCACCGCAGCTGCGGAAAAATACACAGGCCCTGATCCTAAAAGAGTGATAGGCCGAAATAGGATCAATAATCAAGCTGGATAAATCCAGACATGAGCACGTACGCTGGCCTCACCGCTAAATGGGGCAGTCTTACGTGATTTGCTGCTGCCGCGGCGACTGAAGAGTAAACCAAGGTGTGGTCGAAAGGAGACCAGTGACCTGCTCTCCAATTACAGCACTGAGTTCCAAAGAGCCAAATGCAGTGGGACCAATTCTTGAGGGCCGTTGAAATGATGGCAGGCTGAAGCGCATACACAGCTGCCGCGGCTGTAGCTCACAGAGTATGACCGCCTCCCCGGTCAGGGACTCTAGGCCTTCAAGCGCCCCAATGGGAAACCCCAGGGTCCGCTTCCAATACTGGCCTGACTCAAAATGGCGTCCTGAGAATTCAAAATGGCTGACCCCTCCAAGCTACAATCTGCCATGTGGGGAGCCAAGGGGCTGCCAACCGCCGCTTCACGAGCCTGGTGGAACGCTGGGCTCAACTTCCAATGAAGGTGGTGCAGGCTAGGCTCCCATCCGCTGCCGTGGAGAGCCCCCTGCACAGCTGAGAGGCGCTAGGTGCCTAAACACGCTGTAAATGGCTCAGGCCCAGCTGCCTCAAAAATGGCCAACCCCTCAAGGCTGCAATCCGCCAGAACGGAGAGCCAAGGGGCCGGCAAACGCCTTTCACGAGCTGCGGCAAGTCTACCGGGCTCGGCTATCCTTCTGCAAGCGAGGCTCCCATCCACCGCTACAGAGAGCCCCGCTGCCCAGCTGATCGGCGCTAAGCGCCTGGAGCAGTTCGAGCAGCTCCGGCTCCAATCCGCTGCTGCGGAGAGCCACCGCTCGACCGTTGGGAGCGCAGCGCGCTAAAACCGCTCTCAGTAGGCTGTCGCTGTGAGGCAACAAGAGCCGGCAAGGGCCGCTGCAGCAAGCCGCCCTACCGAGCTCCCATCCGCAGCCACGGAGAGCTCCCTTGAGCTATGATGGAACAGGCCAAGGTTTCCTAAATTCTGAAGTCCAGGTATTCTCTATTCAAATATAACTCAGTCAGAAGCTCTGTGGAGCTAAATGAAAACCGTCCATAAGCTGAGACTGAGTTGACTAACTGGGGAGACGTCACCAGGGAGGCTTGTCCTCAGAAATTCAACTCAGTCCATAGAGCTACATGACTAGAGTAACTCATCCTGGACTCTCCCATCGATACCATGGAGAAGAGATCCCTACGTAAGCCATCTTAACCTCCTAGAGAAAAAGTGAAATATAAAACCATTATTGCCCAGAGTCCCTTGGGAGTTGGGCAGCATAGAAATACAAACTTAAACTTAAACTATCATCTTCATCAAAATGACACTGTTTCCATGGCCAGGATACTATTTTAAAAGGTTGTAAGAGGGAGCCCAGATAACAACAACAAAAAAAAAATGCATATTTCAGATTAACAAGAATTTGAGATTCATAAAAATGGAGATGCAAGTTAAACAAAAGGCAACCGAAACTAGCTGAACTTGTAAAAAGACACAAATTCTAAGCAATAGAGAAGGAATTAGTCAATGTTACTTAAATATTGATGGAATAAGTTATTTCTATGGAATATGTCATTGTTAACAAATGATACTCAAGGTGGCTAAAGAAACAGTAACATCTACAAGATAATTAAATTCCCAGTTAAAAGCTCAATTGATTGTACATTTAAAAATGAGCCCATAAAAATAATAGCTTCAGTCATTCCCCCAACTTCAGCATCCCAAATTTTCTCACACATCAAAGACCTGCTTTAATAAAAATGACTTTTATTAATAAATGTTTGATAATAGGGAGCTCAGCTAGTTTTCTGTAGCAAGACTTCCCACAGCTTGGAAATACCTAAGGAGGCCATTTTGTACTTCAGCCTTGCAGATAAATTGAGGAAAGTTAATAGACCAGTAAGTGATCTGCCTCTCTGTGTTTGTGTTGGTTGTTTATGGTTTAATTTCTGCCAACTGTATAAAAGCTTTTTCTGCCTAGTTACCTGAAAAAAAAAGGTATTGCTTGAAATACCAAAAACATTCCAACCTAGAAACTTTCAGGAATGATGTGGGATAGATGTAATGATGAGTAATTGTGATGCAGTACAATTTAAAATTAGCTGCAGCTTCTTTAGTTACAAATTGACAACGTAGCTACCTCTCTTTCTCCAGTAACAGAGAAGCAGGATAAATGGCTAAGATGCCTTGTTGATATTTGGATGTTACAATTGCTGTTGTCTTGGGCTTATAACTCTTTTAGCACTGAATATTTGAGCAGAGAATAAAAAAGAAAGGAAAAGAATGAAAACAAAGCATTTTGTCACTGGTTAATATTATGCTACTTTTTACACACTGTAAATCTGATTGTTCAATAAATGAGCTGGTTTTTCTCCATTAATTAGTGATAGGCAGAGAATCTTGAAAAAAACCAGAGACTGGCTCTGTATAATAAAGCTTGAAATACATTCATATTCCATTGAGAATAAATAGCTTCATGTGCAGAATTAAAAAGGCATTGTGCCTACACATTCTGCAGTTAGAATCTGACACTCCAATGTCCTGTGGTTCTCCAGATACATCAATTCTGAAGAGATATTGCAGAATTTTTTTTTCTACAAAGCCTGCAATATTCATTTACTGACATAGATTCAAAACCTTCAACCAACTCTGGATGCTGTATGTAAAAATCCACAACAATAAAATAAAAGAAACAGATGGTATTCATCCAGAAAAAAAAACCATGCAGAACAAAACAAAATCTTACAGGAGTTCACCAACCAAAGCTATGGCAATAGCAATAGCAATAGCACTTAGACTTATATACCGCTTTATAGTGCTTTACAGCCCTCTCTAAGCAGTTCACAGAGTCAGCATATTGCCCCCAACAATCTGGGTCCTCATTTTACCCACCTCAGAAGGATGGAAGGCTGAGTCAACCTTGAGCCGGTGAGATTTGAACCGCTGAACTGCAGCTAGCAGTCAGCTGAAGTAGCCTGCAGTACTGCACTCTAACCACTGCACCACCTCGGCTCTCGTCCCACCTATTACAGAATCCACCCACCAGATCCTCAGGGAAAATCACAAACTCAGTCTGGAATCCAGAAGAGTCCATAAATCACCTGGGACAGGTTGATCTAACAGAACCTATCTCCTTGTGAGTTAGGTTGACGCCACCAAGTCAAAAGGGAATCAGAGAATTATCTGACCACACCAACAGATTCAATCAGAATAGAGCTGGAAGGGACCTTGGAGGTCTTTTAATCCAACCCCGTACTCAAGCAGAGACCCTATACCATTTGAGACAAGTGGTTGTCCAGTCTCTTCTTAAAAACCTCCAGTGATGAAGCACCTACAACTTCTGAAAGCAATTTGTTCCACTGGTTATTGATTGATAATATCTTCCACTAACAAACAAGTCAGAATTGTCCTGACATAAAACCATACTTAAAGTGTGACTATCAATATACTGGATGACTAGAAAGGGTCCATTGTTCCTATTGAGACCATGAATCCTAACATCATCTGATGGCAAAATGAAATCTTCCACAACCCATAGTCTCAGGATCTTCACAGCCAGCCGAGCAACTGAATCCGGTGACTCGGGCAGGGAAGATGCTATGCAGCATAGACAATGGTACAATAGTAACAATCCCAACTGGTCCCTAAAGCCCAACTTCACCCAGAGAGTCTTACATCATCTTTAAATCCCACAGAGCTAAGCAAATCATCAGACTCGTGGATAATAGGTCTTATCACAAGAGTAGTACTTAAAATGTTAAGATGTTGTTAATGGCATATTGCCAACATAATATTTTGCTTTCAGGCTTCACCTGGCATATATATAGCCTCTTTCCCATCTCTTAAAAATTTGGGGAGGGGTGAGAAGGAAGATTGTATTTGAAGACCCACATGACACTGAAGGAATAAATGTTGAAGTTAGAGGTCACTGCTGATTTTGCTTCTTTGGTTACTTCACAGCATGTAACCTTTTTGGCCTTGAAGGGCTGCATGTGGTAATAGTCAGGTGACCCTCACAGGATCAGACTCTTTGACACTGCTGTCATGTAAGTGTCATCCCCATGTTTCCTCCCTCACTACAATAGCCCTCTCTGGCAGCCCACCAAGCAGCTGACCAGCATGCCCAGAGGAAAATTAGTTAGGTCACGTAAGCTCCTGGAGAGTGCAAAGGAAATTTGCATTATACCTGCAGGCCTCCCACTCCTGAATTACTTGAACATGATGATTTATATTGCAGTAATTTCCCCAAGAACTGGAGTCATTTCTTCAAAACATCCTTAACAAGTTTATACAGATTTATCAATGTATATAATTGGAAAAGCATAATGAATTTAGCTACTTCTTCAGGGCTTAAACTTCTTTTGGCATGATATTTCAGAGCGCACAGCACCGTTTGCTTTTTAAAAAATGGTATAATTTGTTACAGGTAGTCCTCAACTTAAGACAGTAATGAAGCCTGGAATTATGGCTGTGAAGTCATTGCGGTGGTAAATTGAGATATGGTGTGACCAGACCCGATTTTCCCAAAAAACTTGCTGTGGTCGTTAAAGCAAATCTGTCATAAAGCAAATGTGTTTTCCCCAATGGGCGGTTTTTTTACTGAACCTGGAAGTAAATGCTATAAATCAGCAAAAATGTTGTAAATCACAGTCATGTAATGGTGGGACATTGCAAACAGCCATAAAGGTGAGCTGATTGTCAAGTGAACAATGACTGGGGTGAAGCCATCGTAACTTTGAAAATGGGTTTAAGTAGCGCTGGATAGATCTGTCAAGGACTCACCTGTATGTTCAATAACCTCAGACATGTGCATGTACATATTCATAATATAGACGCATATTTTTATAATTTAGCTGAGAAGATATCATTGTGGAGAACCGTCTAGGATCAGTGTATGATAACTTGCAAAATCCAAACTGCCTTCCTTATTATTTTGTCCAAATAAGGTTTTGTGCTGAAGTTTCTGCCCTCTGAATCATGAAAAAGACCAACGGGGAGCAGCAGCTGTAACCCCCTAAAATCAAACTCATTTATATTAAATTAAAACTAAGTTAATATTAGAGAATAATTTTTTAAATTGAGTACCGTATTTTTCGGACTATAAGACGCACCGGTGTATATGACGCACCAAGATTTCGAAGAGGTAAGTAAGAAAAAACAGTTTTTGTCCTCCCTGGCCCCCAGGAGCACTCTGCAGGCCTCCCAAACCCTCTGCGCGCCCCGTTTTTTGCAAAAATGGGCCCTTTTTCACCCGTTTTTGTGAAAAACGGGGTGTGCAGAGGGTTTGGGAGTCCTGCAGAGTGCTCCTGGGGGCTGGGGGAAGGAAAAAACGCCCCCGTTTTTGCAAAAAACGGCCCATTTTTTGCCCATTTTTTGCAAAAATGGGGGCGTTTTTGCCTTCCCTCAGCCCCCAGAAGCACTCTGCAGGCCTCCCAAACCCTCTGCGCACCCCATGGGACACAGGGGCGGGGCTTCAGGAGGCCAAAAATGGCTGTATTCGGTGTATAAGACGTACCAACATTTCCATCCTCTTTTAGGGGGGGAAAGGTGCGTCTTGTACTCTGAAAAATACGGTATATTGTGATAATTTACAGAAAATTACTGATTGTTTTTAAACACAATCATTTTATTAATAACTCTTGCTGTGAATCCATTCCTCTTAAGAGTGTCTATATATATATTTTTATAGAGCCAAAGGTTATTAATGAAGCCGTTCATGATCAAACATATTTTTAATGGCTAGTAAAAATGTTTTTTGTTACTGAAGAATGTAGGCCCTATAATCCCAAATCCAAGCTGTCTGTTAAGCTAATCATTGGTATTTCATGTGCTTTTCATGTTACAAATTCTTCTAAACATCCCCATTAAAAAAGAGATGAAATATTCTATTATACAATTGGTTAATTTTTCTCATCAATACCAGTTTAAACGTTTTCTGAAGGCAATTGATAACATTAACTGCCTTTTCTTAACCTGGTTTGAAGACACCTCCCTAACATCCTTTTCAGTGACAATATAAATTATGCATTATACACAGTGACATTAACTCACGGTATTAAAATTCATCTAGAAACAAGATCTAGTTTCAATCCAGCCTCCCAGTTACCTCATTTTTTCCTAGCAATCTGCAAATATGCATGTCTCTTTTTCTCATAAATACATTAGCATAACCATTAATTAAGATGTCAGCAAGGGATTGATGCTAATCAGCCATGGCTGGAACTCCTGTACATACATGTTTGGGGGGGGGGGGCAGGGGAAAGGCCATAGGAAACATACAGCTGAATTCCTATAAGCCCCCCAAAGAAATTCTCCTCAATGGGACTTGCAGAAGAAAGAAACCTATCAATAACAATGTCTAAACAGCATATGCAAATCTAATTACCACCTGACTCACTAGCATAAAAATAATTAGGAACGAATGTCTTCAAGATGAAAACACTTAAATTCAGTGCAGATTATTTTTAAAATACTGCACTGCTGCAGGCATACAGAGCAAGCAGGTGATATTGTTTTGTTAGAACAGCATGCCTTCGCTGTTCTCGCCATAAATCCACCACCAAGGACTGGGCGGTTCATGAAACAGCCACAGCAAATCTCAAGCTCACAATTTCCGTCTGACTTCTATTCTTGTTTCATATGTCGAGAGAGGAGAGTTAGTGTAAAAATGGAAGTGGGTATTTCCAATTCTGCCTTCCAATAGATGGAAGAAGAGAAGTGAGGATGTGAAGTCAAATTTGTTCTGGTTTTCAAAAGATGTATGCCAGATCTGTCATTGAGGGGGGGAAACATGGTGGATAAATGCATTGATCACACTTATAATTAAACAATGTTGGAGGCAATCCACATGGGTCATTTTTCCACTATGCCGTTTTTTAATTTCCCTGGGAGGACCAGGTTGTCCCATGTGAGACACAGAATGCTAGACTAGATAGCTATCTGATATGATCCAGGAAGATAAATTTTCACCCTTTTTTGCATCCCTTGTCTACATGTATAATTTGCAAAACTCAATGTATTACACTGTGATATTTTTTTTTAGAAAGGCAGACGCCATTTCATCATCAATTCTCCATGCTGAGATCTATTCAAGATGTTTTCACTTCAAAATGTTAGTTCAGCTGCTTTCAGCAGCCTCTTCTTTGCCCAAAGCAATGCACCTAGTGGCTTCCAAATGTGCTGAATTACTGGAGATTATGGGACTTGGAATGCTGAAAACCATTCTGAGATGTTACTATTTACATAGTGTTCTTAATAGTACTCATTATACTTACTTATAATACTATTAATTATAAGTATACTTAGTACTATTAAGTATTATAATTATACTTAATAGTACTATTAATATATCCGAAACGGAGTTTTTAACAGTGTATGTATAGGTTAAGAGGGGTTTTTTTTTCTCCCTTGGTGTGCATCCTTTTGTATTTGTTTAAACTGAACTGTATTTTGTGTCCCTGGTTCATCATTCACATGATTTAATGTCATACTTCTGGGACTTATCACAATTAGTTTTGGTCTTCGTCAGTCTGAATCATTTGGTTTCGTCAGAAAAACTGGCCAGTTCACTGCCTCCTCTAAATTAAGATCATTTAGAACAGGTAAACAATCCATTAAAATGCAGCTTTGTTTACCCTATTACTACTCCTATTCCTATTCCTATTATTATTAACTTTCCCAAAAAGCCTTTGATCAGGGATTTGGGCAAAGACTATTTTGGAAATCCCAGTGTACAATTGCTGACAGAGTCATCTCCATTCATATGCCTGTTGATATTCATTTTCAGGACTTCCTCCTCATTCTTTTTTAAAGATAGTGTCAAGTTAGCTATTCTTCTATCTCTAGCATGTGATCTTAGAGACAACTTATCTATTTTTGCTATGAAGTCAACAATTTCACACTTGAGTTAAAAGTGCACACTCCTTTTTGTTCTCATCAGGAGAGGCATTCCACTTGTGTGCAGTCGTTTTTCTAGACACTACTAAAGAGTCATGTTGGCCTCTTCCTGGGTCTTTCCAGCATTGTGTAACGAATACATTGTTTGGGTATTCTGAAGAGATCTTCATATTCCTTTCAGTCTCTTTTGTCACTAGAGTCCCCTCATTTTTAAAAGTTTCCTTTTTTGTCCTCGCATATGAATGTGTCAGATACTGTTTGCAAATTCCATTAGCATGGATGCAAAACATAATGGCTTTATGGTCACTTTAATCAGTCCTGTAACATTTATATTCTCATCAGAATGTGAACAGTAGCCATTGAGGATTAAATCTAATATTGCCTCTGCCCTGCTCAGTTCCAAGAATCAACCATTTTACAGTATAGTCAGCTATGGAAGGATTTTTCAAACACCTAAGGGGTTCTATGAGAATTTTTTAGAGTTCTAATGTTATAGGGTTGTGTGAGAAACTGTGAGGGGGGGGGGAAATGTTCACTCAAAGATAGCCAGCAGCCTCCATAGAAATTTTCCTAAGGAAATATTCCACCCATTAAACATTGATTTCCTTGGTTAAACATTAACCGCCTAAGTAATTGTGACATTGAAGTTTTTAATTTTTAAAAACTCTGAAAACATTAATTTTGCATTTACATTAAACTTACGTTTACATTTACTTGTTATATTTGCAATAAGTGGATAAATTTTCAGGGGGAATCAATTTTTGTGAATGGATGTTGTTTAATATCATCAACAAATACCTCCTTACTTAACTTTTATTTATAAATTGTTTAAATAAACCACAACAAACACAAATTTCATTTTGTTGCCTATTTTCTGCCTCTATAATTTTACCTCTTGATCAAGGATTCTGGAATTTAAAAATAAAACAAAACAGGTTCTGGAGCCTGAAAAAACTTTGAAACCCTCAGAATTAGGATATCTAGAAGTTTTGGTTTCTTAGTTGTATCACGAGGACAAATGTACTGAATCTTCTAGTATCACCACTTCTCCTTTGTATGCTTCCCTAATTTCTTGTACCAGCACAAGACTTCTCCTAATGTGGAGAACTTGGTGCTCTCTGAGTCCGGTTATTTGCTTGGAGACGTTTCATTACCAGACTAGATAACTTCTTCAGTGCTAGAAAGGAATGGGATTTGCTCTTTGTTTTTATACAGTAGTTTTTCCTGTCAGTGTTGGCAGGGGTGTTGTTTTCTGCCTTGGCAGTCACTTGATTAGGGTGTTTATTGCTTGATTGTTTGACTGATTTAGTAGTCCCTTGATTAGGATACTGATTAGGTTATACTGCTTGATTGTTTGTCTGCTGTTAATTCTGGTGTTCATCCCTGCTTACCTGGGTGTTGGGAGGCATTCTGATCTTTTTGTTTCCTTTTTAGCTTTTTGATTGTCTCTTTTGAATGGTATATAAATGTTCATCACTATGTGCCTTTTGATTTGTGTGAGTGCCAAGTTTCTGCGAATTCCCTAGCATTTCTGGATGTATTTATTAAATTTATATTCCAACCATCTTGAAATCAAACAACTCACAGTTTACTAGTTGAAACTTTGGTTTAATACCCATGGGATCACCACTCTCAGGATTCATATCAGAGAGTGCAATGCAATGTCTAGAAACGATAGCACTCCCACCAGGGGTGAAACTCAAAAAATTTCCCTACCGGCTCTGTGGGCATGGCTTGGTGGGCGGGTCATGTGACTGAGTGGGCGTGGCCAACTCGACATCACTCATGGCAAGGTGGGGCGGCACCTTGCTGTGAGTGACATCGAGTTGGC
>QLTV01004087.1:310648-347376 GCA_003457575.1 Thermophis baileyi | reverse complement strand
TCTCTCTCTCTTCCCCCTTTCTCTCTTCCCCCCTCTCTTTCTCTTTCCCTCCCACCCCCCTCTCTTTCTCCCCTGGGGGGGGGTCACCCCAGCCCAGCTCTGTCGTGTTTCTCGCTGACGTTTGTGGGATTAAAAAAGCCGCACAAAACAGCCTTCCTCCTTTGTTACGGTACATTTGCTGTTGCTGTCTTGAGCAGCAGCACAGTGAAATTTAGCTTCCCAATGGGGGAGACAGGGTCCTCTCCTCCTCCTGGAGCCCATGACGACGCAGAGCCAAAATGCGACCCTGCGGGGGCTCAGCTCCCTCTCGCCTCCTGGATGGCTTTTCCGGCAGAGCTGCCTGTGTTGGGACGTTCCACCTCCCCGCCAGGCTGCAGCACAGTGAAATTTAGCCCGCTTCTCAATGGGACAAAGATTGGTGGGGGGGGGAATATGGTAAGGAGGAGGAACGGAGGCTTCTTGGCTCGCTCTTGCCTCCCGGATGGCTTTTCCGGGAGAGGTGCCTGTGTTGGGATGCTCCGCCTCCCCGCCGGGCTGCAGCACAGTGAAATTTAGCCTGCTTCCCAATGGGACAAAGCAATTGGGAAAGGATTGTGGGGGGGAAATAAGGTAAGGAGGAGGAACAGAGGCTTCTCAGCTCGCTCTCGCCTCCCGGATGGCTTTTCCGGCAGAGATGCCTGTGTTGGGATGCCCCGCGTCCCTCCCTCTCTCTTTCCCCCCCCTCTCTCTCCCATGGGGGCTGGGGGAAGGAACCCCTGAACTGGTGCTGGAGGGTGAGAATCTGACGTCTGTCCGGAGGCTGACGAGCCCAGGAGCAGCGCGCCCGCGAAGCCCAGCTGAGTGGAGAGAGCTGAACGCACAGCGGAGAACAGAGCTGGAAAGCAGGTTAGGAAGAGCTGAGGGTGAGCGGGCGAGAGGGTGGGCGTGGCCAACCAGGGACAATTTGTACCGGCTCGGCGAACCAATTCAAATCGTCCCTACCGCCTCACCCGAGCCGGGTCGAATTTCACCCAACTCCCACCCATGCAGCCCAAATACAGATCCAGTATGTGGATGACACTTTTTTCATAATAAAAAAGGAACAACTAGAGAAGACACATGAAACAATCAACATCTTCAAGGAAGAAGATTCACAAAGGAAGAAGAAAACAACAACATACTACCCTTCCTTGGTATCCTCATCAGCAGAAGAAATGGCCACAAATCAGAAATTAGAAAGAAGTCTAAAAAAACTACACACACTAAACCAAGTGTTCCACTGCCAAAGTAACAAGCCCACCTCACAGAAGAGGAACTTTGTAAGAATATTATTTTGACAAGCACAAACATACTACAGCAACCCAGAACTCCAGAAAAAGGAAACATCTTCTAATAAAGATAAGGTAAAGGTTTCCCCTGTCCAGCCGTGTCCAACTATAGGGGGCGCTGCTCATCTCTGTTTCTTAGCCAAGTGAGCCAGCATTTTCCAAAGATATTTCCGTTGTCATGTGGCCAGCATGACTATACACCAAGGTGCATGGAACACTGTTACCATCTCACCAAAGTGGTACCTATTTATCTACTCCCATTTGCATGCTTTTGAACTGCCTGGTGGGCAGAAGCTGGAGCAAGTATTAGGACTCACCCCGTCATGCAGCACTCGGGTCTCAAACCCAGGCTGTCAGCTTTCCAGCTGACAAACTCAGCATCTTTAACCGCTGAGCCACCGTGCACCCCACTTCACAATACTGTACATGGAAAGATTTAATAGTTTCAACTGGAAAACTGTGAGCATCTTAGATCAAGCTAAATCCAGAAATGCTAGGGAATTCCTGGAAGTTTGGCACTAAGACAAATCAGCCACCAGGAGTTAAACAGCATTTGCACAAAAGATTTCATTTCCACACACATGTAATCCGTGACTTACAGCAGTTCATTTAGTGACCATTGGAAGGTACAACGGCAATAAACAAGTGACTTATGACCATTTTTCACACTTACAACCTTTGCGGCATCACGTTGTCCACGGATGTCAAACACGTGGCCTGCAGGCCAGATCTAGTCCGTGATAGGCCATGGAGTTGGCCCGTGGGCCATCCCGGACACGGTGAGGGACCAGCCTCTGCGGCCCCAGGCCTGCCCACACCCACCCAGTCGGCCACGATGACCAGACCATGTCCACCCTGCCCCCCCAAGGGCAAACAAAATCCCAATGCGGCCTGCGACGGGATTGAGTTTGACACCCCTGACGTTATCAAAATTCAGACACTTGGCAACTGACTCATATTTATTATGGTTGCAGTGTCTGGGGTCATGTGATTACATTTTTCAACCTTCTGACAAGCAAAGTCAAATGGGAAAGCCAGATACATCTAACTAACTTAACAAGTGCAGTGATTCATTTAACAACTGTGGCAAGCAAGGTGGTAAAATGGGACAAAAATCACTTAGCAAACATCATACTTAGCAACAGAAATTTTGGGCTCAATTGTGGTCATAGGTAGAGGACTACCTGTAGTTTATACAGAAAACAAGTGACTGCAATGTAGAAAGGTATAAAGATCCTCCTGAAAGCAGAGAGACCACCATATATATATGGTGACAGTTGTGGCTGTACTGCACAGTAAATGAAGGTTTCTTGCCTACTATGTATTCATAACTTGCTAGGGCTTGCAGCCATTTACTCTTTCTTTGCTCCTCCCTGTTCTGCAAGTAAATAAACAAACTAGAAATGAACATTCTGATTCCCTAAAATATGAACAATATTTTAAATTGAATAGAGACCATTTGATACCATCCTAATTGTTTGATTTTCAAGTGCCATGTGACACTATCTAAGATAGCAAAGGAGTATGGTAATTGTAGTGCAAATTATTTGAAAGGCATCAGGCTGCCAACCCTTCTTTAGACCAGAAGATATTTCCTCCTTCAGAGTATTCTCCACATATTCTTGCTTTGAGGTTAATCATTTTCAACTCAAGAGCCATGGTGATGCAGTGGTTAGAATGCAGTATTGTAGGCCAATTCTGTCGATTGCAAGCAATTCGGCAGTTCAAGTCTCACCGGCTCAAGGTTGACTCGGCCTTCCATCCTTCCAGGGTTGGTAAAATGAGGACCCAGATTGTTGGGGGCAATATGCTGACTCTGTAAACCGTTTAGAGAGGACTGTGAAGCAGTATATAAGTCTAAGTGCTATTGCTATTTTAATTGGATGTGTTTTTATTTTTTGTTTCTTTAGCTACAAATAGTTCTTACTGCCGCTGCTTGTTTATTTGGTGTATTATTTCAATTATATGTTTTTAAAAGTAAAATTGATTTTGCATTTTCTTTTTTTTTTATTGTTAGCCAAGAATAGCCTTTTAAAATAGTAAGGTATTAACACTCTGAATAAAAATATGCTTTTGAACTGTTACTCTCTTGTCCCCCAACATATTCATGTATTAATAAATAAGAACACTCACTTAATACTAGTCTTCTCACATTTTCCATGGCCTACCAGTAATTCATAGAAGAAAGTTGCTAAGGCTTTTAAATAGTTTACAAAACCATGTATTTTGGTTAAAACAAATTAAAAGATGCTTACTCATTCAACCCAGATTATGACTGCAGTTACCGATCTATTACACAACTTGAAATGCAATCACACTATTATTAGAACATTGAGAAAGAACATTTCGAAACTCTAATTAATCTATTTGCCAATTTCAACCTAAATGTATTAACAGAATAGGCGTAAATATAATTTCACCATATAGAATACTACAGGATAAATCCTTTAAAATCCTCCATCACCCTTTTCAAGGAAGAAAGAGTTAAATGTGAGAATAAGTATAGTTGCAGGGTGTTTTCTAATGCCACTTTGATCTAGGTGTAGTTAAACAAGTCTTGCACAAGAATAAACTCTGAATGCATAAAATGCCTGGAAATCAAAAGGAATAAAGAACTATAGAAGGATTTCTTTTCCATAAGCCTTTATCTCAATACATCCAAAATACTAATAATACCACAGGCATGGCTTGTATGTATTATATTTCTAGATGAACCAAGGAAAAGTATAATTATAGGACAGCTATATCAAGAATTGCAATCTGACAAAAAGAATTTCCACAGTGGAAATAGTAGCAATGTATATATTATACCCTACTTGCAGCACACAGGCTTCTGAAACTGACTCTCTGAGTTCAGTATCACAAAATGTTCCCAAACATTCCAACTGCTTGAGGAATGAACATTAACAGCATGTCCATAGTACAGTTTCTATAAGTGAAAAGAATGCTGTATGCTTGGCTGGTTAGTGGAAAATTGCCAAAGTCCAACAGTCACACTTGTCTCTGCTGAAACCAAACTTTAGAAACATCTCTAGAATATCAGGGGTTAGCTAAAATGCATAATAAGAGATGCACAGCTAGTGTGTTAAGAGCACAGGTCAGGGAAGGTAGCATGTATAGGTCATCAGCAATGAGCAGCATCAGGCAAGCTGACAAAATATTTTCTGCAGAAAATGGAAATATAGCTCAAAGAAGAGAATGCAAGAGAACCAGGCACCAAAAATATACACTCTGACAGAAGTACTGTATCAAAATTAGCTGCTAATTGCTAATAATATCAATTATAGTTATTGACAGGGTGGATTTGATTTAAATCAAGTCGATTTAAATCACAATTTAAATCATGATTTAAATCACTATCGGTAGTAAAATGGCTTGATTTAAATCAACTCGATTTAAATCATAATTTTTAAAGAGCAACTGTCATCTCTGTCCCGCAGCGGTTCCTCCTCTGACCCGCTGTTGACTCACCAACAATCCCAATATTGCAGAATATACAGCCTCAGGCTATATAACTCAGCTCCATTTCATGCTGAATAAACTAAATTATTAATGTATCTTAAATAGAAAACTATCTTTAGATAGATTTTTACTCCAAAAGCATTTTATTAAAATAAATTTGATAAAAATCAAAAAAATCTGATTTAAAATTTAAAAATCCAATTTATTTATTTATTTAAAAAAATCATCAATTTTTATTCACCCTGGTTATTGATATAAACATCAGTTCAGCCTTACATAAATAATTACTTCTGGTTTCTTACAGTCCTCTTATTCTTTAGCAGAGATGCCATGAATTGAAAGCTAAAATTAGTCCTGCACCCTTACTGAAATCATTATGATTTTGTCACCTTTCAACCTAATAAAACTATGTTAAGAAATACCTTGTTTTTCCAAAGAGATGTTCAGATCTATCTGATACCAAATGGTATCCTCTTTTTTGGAGATACTGCTATATTTAAAACAAATGTAGCATGAAACATTAATTACAATTAAAAAAAACTAAGCCAAATTATGAGAAAAAATGACCACATCATTTTAGCAGTTCCAAGTTTCCTGTTTCTAGATATTCCCATGACTGGCTAAATATTTGCCTTTGTTTTCAACAATACTAACAAGCCCAACTGCTAAAAATAGCTAAGTATGACAACTACATTTGCTCTGTAGTCAGCACTGCACTAGGAACACAAGACTGAAAATTGTTCTAACTTTAAAATCCAAAGGATAAAATTATACCATTTTATTTAAGCACATGACAGAAAGGATTGTGAACAATATCATCCAGTAACTATTTAGAAATCCTACCGAGTTCCACAGTGACCCCAAAACTGTGGCTTCATAAGCTGCTTAGAATGCAAAATGAAGACAAGAAAATGTTTTCTGGTTTTGTTAACTGAAGGTTTCACATCACTAATGAGAAAGCTGTGCTCAATGTTAAATTCCATTCCCATGCATGGCTTTAAGTTCTAAATTATTCACTTGAAATTAACAAAACATGTTTTAATTTTCATGAGCCAACAGATTTATCAACATAAATGTAGAGTGGACTGACAAAGCATTATCTTATTGATACCAATGCAAATGAATAGGTTTGACAAATGTTTTCTTTTAAATCCAATTAATGCAACTCATAATAAAACATCTTGTAACTTTTATACAGTAGAGAATTTATTACACACTACTAATTTGCAACCACATTATTCATGTAATTGTAACCCAGAGAAGATCAGCATAAGGAAGAAAGGAAGAGGTATAGAATTGCTTCTTCGAGCAAAATAGGCAAAGATTTGCCAGTAAGATGGGGGCTTTCTCTCATGACCTCCCATGTTCTTACATTTCACCTTTAGCTGAGTGCAATAAAACCTCAAAAGGTTCCCTTCTATCTTGAATGGGACAGTTTTTCATCTAGAGGGTGCATGCATGTTCCACAATTCTTATATTACAAATAAAATAAATTAAGCCCCTGAATTTATAAAGCTACAAATGTATATTAAGACACAAAACACACAATGGAAAGAGTTAAGTTGGGGGATAAGAGTATAAGAAAAGTATAATGCATTACCTCCCCATCCTATGTTAATAGACTATTATAATATTTTAAAACTTCAAAGCTAAAATAATATCTGCTGCAAACATTTAAATCAAACAAACAGCTCTGAATCTTCCAGATGCTTCAGAGTAGGGGGGGGGGAGCCATTTGGGTGATTTTGGGCCAGTCACTCTCTCTCAGCCCAAACCATCTCACAGAGTCGTCATTGTGGGGAAAATAGGAGGTGAAAGCTGTGTTAGATATATTTGCAGCCTTGCATTATTTGAAAAAATAATAAAGGCAGGATACAAATAAATCAATAAATAAACTCCTATTCATTCTTCCAACGGGTCCTGTCGATTAGACAGAGGCTGAGATGAGTTTACATTCATAACAAAGTTGCTGCATTAAAAAGGGAAGGAGGAAACTGAAGTTGTGGAAAACACAGGAGAATCACAGGTGATGGAAGGGAGGATGTTTACATTAAAACAAAAAGCCTACTCTGGATGCAACCAATTTTATACTGTTAACACCATTGGATAAAACAGGCAAGATTAAACCTGCTTGCAAGACATAATGTTCTCTGTATTATCTCACAACTAAGAAGCAATAAATCCACAAATTGCAAAGAACAAAACATTACTGGTACAAACCTATTGGGTAATAATTTTATTTGGCAGATTTTACACACATTTTCTCCTTTGTCCTTGCACTGAGCACATCTCAAAACACATGAATGTGTATCTTCTGATCCCTGGCATAAACAAGTCTAACTGTAATCCAAAAATGCAAGGATAAACTAGCTATAATAATATAATTTTAAAAAAAAAAACCTGTCAGTGCTGATACAGCAGTATGGATCGAGGAAAGGCATATAACAGAAAGCAACTGAAATACCTTTACAACTGAAGTATTTGTACAAGTATTCTATTCAAATCTTAACTCCCAAAGATTACCAAGGCTGAAGGAGGAAGTAAGGTTCAGTGAACCATTAGGCAGATACTTGCTAAATGTCAAATACCTAATTAAACACTTACACAGCAACAAAAATACAGCCGTGGACTATATAAATATATATTCTCCCTGAAAAACTAGGCTAGCTGCAATGAGCAGAACAGCCTTCCCCAGCTGGATCACCTTTCATTTATTTATATGGATTATAACTTTTAACATTTCCCAGCAGTTTTCTAGGACGCTGACTGGGTTAACATAGGTGAGATATTAAAATAGTTTGCAAGACTAATGCTCAAGCCATCAACCCAAGGAATTGAAACCTAGGGGGTACCAACGTTGGGGAAAATTTGAATAAAAGATAGGTGGAAATGGCAGAGAGGGATAAGAAACAAAGAAGTTTGCAGTTGGAACTCTTATTTTGAAGCAAGCTCCAAAGTCCCTTTTTTATAAGTAGTATGTCCTGTCCATGCCTAATATTTTCAGTAAAGCAAAACTGATGAGCCAATGGAATAGCGAAGAAATCAGAGATGAGCAATTCAGAATGAGAAATCCGAGCAGAAATCAGAATTTTGCTAACAACTTGAATCCTAACAGCTTTAACCTAGCACTGAAAATGTATAAACATTTACAATATGTGCGATGTCTGCTTTGAAAAAGGAATGTTGCTGCAAGGTACAAATATTTATACTGAAGATGTCTGCTCAAATAAATGGCCCTTTCGGTTGGGTGTCCAGCCATTCATTTTCCAAATGCAGTCAAACATTTTCTTTGTATTAACATGGAAGATTGCAGTCCTCCAGCTATCACTGAAGGAAAGATTGCCAGTAATGACCTTAGCAGAAGTTTAGTTCCATCTCATCCAAATATATCCAACCTTACTGACATTGCAGGGCACAAATGTCAGATGAAAGACAGGCTACATGTGAATCCATTTCTTACATCTTGGATAATTATACCAGATGTACTCACAAAGAATTAAAAATATTGATGTACACCTTGGTAGACACTCTAGCCATCCATCTCTAAATCAACTCTAAATAGCAGGCCACAGTGTGGAGGTAACTTCAGAGCTTTTCAAAAGCAATAATGGTATGAATGCTCCCTCAGAGGCATTTGTAACTCTCCATTTTAATTCTTATTTTAGCACAGATCCAAAGGAAAAAAATATTGAGTAATGTTCAGAATTTGAGAAGTTCTCAGCTCACAATGACAAACAATACATTACAGTAGTGATTAATAGCTCCTGTAATGAATGCAACAAACGAATGCTTTTCAGTCTCGCTTAAAGTGCACAAACACAAAAACAACAGAAACGCACTTGCCATTTGAAGATTGAATGTTGTCAAGCATTTTGATGCTACCAAAGAAGAATACTAGCATTAGATACTTTTCTTTTGACAAAATACTGCACAGTCTCTGGTAGAAGCAGAAAATGTTTTCAAGTAGAGGAAGAATTCACAAATTAAAGGCACAGGTTTGGGCAAGAATGTTCTTTCCAGGTGTTATTTTGACGTCTAGTCTTGGAATTAAGGCTAATACTGCTCAACATCCATTCTCTTTCTTTAAGAAGTCTTCACAAAGTTTTCAAATATTCAGTGAGAGATACATATAAACATCAAATAATAAGAAAAAGCTACTTCAGTGGATAAGAATAGAATAGAATAGAATTCTTTATTGGCCAAGTGTGATTGGACACACAAGGAATTTGTCTTTGGTGCATATGCTCTCAGTGTACATAAAGAAAAAATAAAATACATTCATCAAGAATCATAAGATACAACATTTAGTGGTAGTCATAGGTTACTAATAAGCAATCAAATCGTACTAGGAAACAAATAAAACAATATAAATTGTAAAGATATAAGCAATATGGTTATAGTCATGAATGGGAAGAGATAGGTACTAGTAAGGATGAGAAGAATAATAGTAATACAGTCTTAGTAAATAATTTGACAGTGTTGTGGGAATTAGTTGTTTAGCAGAGTGATGGCATTCGGGGAAAAACTGTCCTTGTGTCTAGTTGCTCTGGTGTGCAGTGCCCTATAGCGTCATTTTGAGGGTAGAAGTTGAAACAATTTATGTCCAGGATGTGAGGGGTCTGTAGATCGTGCAGTATACTAAATAAAACTGATTTGATGCATTTCCATTGCTTATATTTTGAACAGATGTTAACTTACACCTAATNTTGTGCTTTTTTGATGATGTTTTTGATGTTAGGTGTCCATTTTAAGTCTTGAGATATCATAGAACCTAGAAACTTGAAGGTCTCTACTGTTGATACTGTATTGTCTAGTATTGTAAGAGGTGGTAGTATAGGAGGCATCTACAGTTTTGGGTGTGTTTAGTTCAAGATTGTTCCGGTTGCACCACAAAGCTAGTTGTTCAACCTCTCGTCTGTATGCAGATTCGTTGTTGTCTCAAATGAGACCAATCACTGTTGTATCATCTGCAAACTTCAGTACTTTAACAGAGGGTTAGGGTTAGGTTAGGTAAGGTTCATTAAGCATATCATATAAGACAGAAATAACATATATATGTACCAATTCTAAAAAATTATTTTCAGGGGCCAAAGACCACAGGGACATAACAGTAAAACAATTAAATGGAATGAGGATGGGGTTTGGGGCCTTTTTTGGGAAGTGGGGTTCTTTTGGGGAGGGGCTATTTATATTTCTAGATGTATTAAGAATTCTGGAGACATAATGCACTTATATTCACTTCCCTGTAAAAAGCAGAGTATAATTGCTGGGCTGTAATTTAAATTTTTGTCTCCAACTGTCTTTGTTACTTTCTTAGAGGCTCAAAATTATAAAGAGGTGTCACAGGCCTTAGAGAACAGGGCTTAACAATTTTTAGCAGCATTTTTCTGTATTTGTGAATAAATACTGAAGAGGACTTCACGATTGTTAATACTGAATTTAATAAAGACAATACAAAGAAGCACACTTGATTATTATCTCCCTTTTCCCCGAAGAGTTCATCCAGTTCTATATTGGTAATACAAAAATCCATCAAGTATAAAATTACATTACAGCTTGAGAATACAAAGACATTGGAATTCCATAATAAATCATGCACAGTAATATGATAAAGTTGACAAAACAACTGAATTCAGACAAAATATACAAATGTGGTATATTTATCTAAACCAGCTGTATTCAAGCCAGCTCATAGTCATCAGTTATTGATTGTGGTTACTCTAGAACTACAGTTAGAATTATGATTTATATTAAGTGTGAAATTAGAGACCACTTCCAGATCACAACTAAGGCCAAGTAACAATTATCTGATAATAAAACTCAAACCATGGCTGGCATAATTCAAGTTCATGTTGCCTTTGTATTTAGTTCCATTCATCTGATTTTAATATCATTCTATCTTACCAAGCTTTGGGGTGTAATGGGCTGGAGTTTCTTGGTCTGAAAAAAAATATTTTACCCTGATATTTGAACACCACCAAATACAAATATGACAAACTATATTTTATCTCCAAACTAGGAATGGAAATCAAAGTACGAAATCCATTCAGGACAGGACAAACTATTCTGTACAATGAACTGACACAAACCTGCAAAATATTTTCAATATGTATATATATTTAATTACATATTTAGTGTTCAAGTATTCACTACATTATTTCACCTGATGAAGAATATGGAACAGGAATTATTAGAAACAATGTTGGTACTTTGTACATTTCTAAATTACATTCCTGCTCTAAATATTCTAAGATATTTGATATTTTGCAACATTTGAAAGTACTTTTCTAATATTAAATACACCAAATATTTGCTTACTTAGAAATCCACTCATAATGCTGGAGTGAGCTATCACTGATAATGTTGCTATTGTTAAACTTTGCCTCTAAGAGATTTCTGAAGCATAAACTAATGTTAAGAGTATTTTTAAGAAGTAGTTTACCAACAGTTCTAAAACAAAATATTTTCCAAGGGATTCTTTGTTCTCCAGTACTCCATACAGTTGTGTTTTCTGCCTATTTCAATTTTTTCAAAAGCAGCAGCTTCTTGTGTCTCAATGGTTTCCATTGCCTTCTCCCGTCTTTTACATATGTACTGTAATTATGTGATGATGCTTGTACAAATACTCAGATGAGCAGTTATTGCCATGATTAAAACAGTTGTCATGATATTTGAACCAATTCTTAGAGGACTAAAATAGACAGACGCTACTGTCCTTAGATGGTAATAGAAGACAAGTGTCAATAAAATAACAAACAGATCTCAAACTGGCTTACTACTTTGAGGAAAATGGGATTACATGCCAACACAACAGAAGCTTGTGCCATTAACTGGCACAGTTAACATAACAGTTAACAACAAAAGAGCTATTCACTCTTCAGTCTTCCATGGGATACCAAGTACTATATGCATGGAGAAGCAAGCAAGATTGCATTATTTGGGTATTCAGAGAAATAATCTATATGGATAATCCAAGTCAGAAAAAAGAGCCTATTTGCATACAGCAATGTGCATGAACACACACTAGGTTTCCTGATACTCATTCAATTGGAAGACATCAAGAATTATATTCAAAAATCCTATGACCATTTGGACAGACCCCAAAGATTCACACCCATTCCTGATTCCATAAGTACTGTAATATGGAGGAGTCGGAAGTCAAACAGAAGTTAGAATATAGTATTATTTATTTTAGCAGATTATTTATTTTAGCAGATTATTTATTTTAGCAGATCTGAGGTAGTGAAAAGGTAGTGAAAAAGTAGTGAAAAACTATTTTTCCTCCTCAGGAACAAGAGTTCTGAGTTTTCTTGCACTATTCCACTGACTGAAAAGTCCATCAAAGGATTGGCATTCTCATCTAGCCAATGAAAACAAAACCACAAAAGGGCTAAAGGAAGCATTTTTGCATCTGGTGATAAGCTCACGCCTTTTCCAATGTCAAGTATACAAATTTCAGGGATGGTAAATGAAGAAACCAAGGTGTGAAGTGAATTAATGACTGTCACAATTCAGAACTGAAGGCGAGAGCTGAGAGTTCAAGGCAACAAGACAAGTAAAGATTTAGAAAGGGGGCATAATTGTTTTTTATCTGGGGTTTTAATTGTGTTGCACTGATCAGTAGCCTTCATAAATTTTACTGGCATCTGGACATCATGCTGCTGAGGTTTTTTTTTTTTTTAAATGAGGCATTATTCACTGGCTGGGTTTACGCACTGCACTGTCACAATGCAGTTTGGTTTTAACAAAGCATACAGTGGGAACCCAGTTATGGTATCATCCAATATGACCAATGTGTCTATAGAAAAACCTTATTTTACACCTGCTAAGAAGAAGAAAAAAAATTAATTAAGATATGGGAAGCTGGTATACTGTAACAGAAAATAACAAACTACAGAATCACCTTCATTTCCAAAAATATGTTTGTGAACCAAACATTTGGTTTGTGTGGTCAAATGCTCCTCCAAAATAGGGAGAACCAGAGAAGCATCCTGCTATGTAACTTTTAAAATTCCAGAAAATGAGCTTTTTAAAACTATGTCCTATGATAACTATTGTTATCAATGGACAAGTTGTTCCAGCACAGCATTCACAATGTTTTCCAAATTTTAAATGTGCCCACCAATCCCGAAATGATTATAAAACCTGTAGCTTAATGCAATGAGCAAATGCAGCCACTTAGCAGTTTTAATATCAAGGCACCCATTATAGCAACTGCCTAGAAACCTAGATCTGGCCAACAGTAGCAGGTTGTTAAGAGTGCATTTATAGTCTTCATTTGTGATTGACACAAGCTTAAAATTCTTTCCCTCCTCCCTTCTCCTCTCCGAACTTCAGCAAGATACCAAGGAATACTGAGAACTTTATTCAACCTACAGTAAGTCTATGATGCTTGTAAATTCCCCATTTATTCATTTCTTGATATATTTTCTTTTCTTTTTTCTTTTATATTTTTCTTTTTTTATAATTACTCAAACATTCTTAATCAAAATATAACCAAAAAAAATCCCACAATTCTTTCCAGGGTATCAGCTTTATTATAAACGTAAACAGTTAACTGTATGCAAACAAGTTCTACTTGGAAAACTATGTATCGGGTAAAGCTAATGATACTTAAAGTAAGGGTGATCTAAAACTTCCTGGAATTTCTTGTATGTCAGAATTATCTTCAGGACATAGTTTCCTCATACTTCTTGTGATAGAGATGCAGAAACCTTCACTACTTCTTGCAATAGAGCGGAACAAGTCAGAGGCTCATCAGAGTAGTGTAGGAGTTGAAAAAGAACATCTGGTTCCTGCTCCCCAATCAGCATTATCAGGCAAAAATGTCCCCTTCATCGGTAGTACTGAATTAGCTGACCTTTAATCCTACAGAAACCTATACACAAAACTCACTCTAAAGGATTACTCCTCTGAGATATTAAAATTGGCTGGACTTTAATGCAAACAAATTCTTGCTTTTGTCGGTTTTCTTTTTGCAGTAAAACTCTCCAAACACAAATGGTAAATAAATCAGTTTAAGAATTTCCTCTGAATAGGTACTGAACAGGCACAATTCTAAATATTTACGTGCAAAAGTAGGGTTTCGCATCTACTTAAATGTGACTACAGTTGTGGAATTTCTGCTTTGAGCGGGGGCACGCTACCTATAAAAATGACAGGCAATCTATCAATCTCCTTGTCTTGAGAAGCCTCTTGATGACCTTGTGTTTTTACTTTTTTCCTGTTTCCTTAAAATGCTTTAACAATTACATTATGAGTGGAAGAGCCGCAAACACTTTATGTGCCCTACCTAGACATGCTATTATACTATCTACAGCAGTGGTTCTCAACCTTTCTAATGCCATGACCCCCCCGCCGCCGCAACCCCCCCCCCGCCGCGCCAGTAGCGATGGTAGCGCTAGGCTTCGCCCACCCTCCCGGACGCCGCCATTTGGGGTCTTTTACCCTCTGCACATGCGCAAAGCGTTCTGCGCATGCGCAGAGGGTAAAAGAACCCAAATGGCGGCGTCCGGGCGGGTGAGCGAAGTCTCCCGCTTCCCTATCAGCTGTCCGGCGACCCGCAGGCATGGCCGAACCGGGAGCATTTCACCACTGCAGTGACGGTGGCACCAAGATGGCGGGCTAACGCGTGCGGCGACCCCTGTGAAATGGTCGTTCGACCCCCAAAGGGGTCGCGACCCACAGGTTGAGAACCGCTGATCTACAGTGATGAAATTTTCAGAAATGAGCAAAAAAAAAAAAAAACCTAGACGAAATTAAAATAATATTGAAGAAAGGACAGCCCTTGCTTCTTCATTCTGAGAAAACTACCAGTTTCTGCCTCTGCTTACTACTGGTTCCACAATTGTCATATTCAAGATCGCCTTCACAAACTCTCAGATCCCACAGTCCTGGCACATTCTATCAATTTAGTCACATATTTTTTTCTCTCTGCTTCAAGATCACTCATCCAATGTCCCTTCTAGGTATTGGCTCTCCCTTTTCCCACTGTAAACCTGCCCAGATCTGATGTTAGTGCTTCCTCTTTTTATTCCCTGAATCATGCAAAGTTTTTCTTCGGGATCATCCCAATTCAGTGTTTCTCAATTTGGGCAACTTTAAGATGCATGGACTTCAGCTCCCAGAATTCCGCAGCTAACATGCCTGGTTAGGGAATTCTGGGAGTTGAAGTCCACTTATCTTAAAGTTGCCAAAACACTGCTCCAATTACTCAATTCCTATTCTAAACCTTCTCTAAAAGTTTAGAAATAATAAGGTACACCCCTCTCTTCCTTACATTTTTATTTTGTGTGGTTAGATATGCTGTATATAAAAGCGGGCCTAATGGCTGACCATCTGTGCTGTCCAAGTACTTCTCAAGACACACAAGAGCGTTCTGGAAAAAATCAACAACAAAAGAAGTTCAAAGTTTTCATAAGAGTTCCCAATCATTCGTTTTAATTTTCAAAATTAAAGTATTTTTAATAATGTAAATTTCAAGATGGCACCGCATAGGACAGTATATTCAGGTGCAATGATGTTAATGTACATACATGGCCTACCCTGGTTATAGAACCTCCATATTCAAATGCAGTATATCAAAACTTAATGCAAGCCAGTTATTTTAAGTAAGCATTCAGAATTTTCATGGGGCACACATAGAATCATGTGGTTGGCCACCATGGGAAAGAGGATGTAAGACTAGAGTTTTGATTTGATTCAGCAGACTTCTTATATTTTTTAACAGTCTGTGTGTATGGGTATGGGCATCCCCAAGAAGCTTCTAAATATCCTTAATCTTCTATTGTCAATTTGCATTTAAGGTTTATTTAAACTTGGTAAGTTAAATTTGAAATATACCCCAAATATTCAGATTCTATTTTTTTTTAAATCCTTTCAATGCAGAATAATCAATCCAGATGAGTTGGACTTCATTTCCAAGCATTCCCAGCCAAAATCCAACATGCGTGGAGGTGCCAGTTAGGAGAAAACTGAGCTAACAAATTAAACAATTAAAATCCTTCAAATGAATAAGCAGATTTACTAGGTGGAGCTTTCATGTTGTCTATGCCTAAATAAAGTTATGCCCAATCTAATGACTCAAAGTAAAACAAACAAAACCAAAGAACACTTTATTACTCACAGCTTACTCAAGATGGCTATGGCAGTTATTCTTTTAAAACTAAAGATGTCTTCTTGAGTAACTGGGCTGTAATCCTAATTATACAACAACAAGTGTTCCCATGCAGCCCTGCTTTCTAATTTATTAGAAAAGCCAAACATAAATATCATTTCTCTCCTGTCTCAGCAATCTGATGAAAAGCATTCAATTATATATATACAAGTTTCAACAGGACACCTTTCTGATTTTGATATAATTCAATTAAATGTTCTATTGACAGAAAAGGAAGTAAACCTTGCTAAACAGGCTTTTTCCCCTCCTCCCATAAATGCACACACAATGAAAAAAAATAATGCCTGCATATTTAATAAAACACTTATATTTCAGAATGGTATTTATCCTGGTTTATATTACCTTTATTTTGTTTTATCTGTTGCAGCTTTCAGTGTAGTTCTTGTTTACTCTGCTTGAATATTGAATGTTAAAGCCATATTTCAACTTTTAAACTCTTAAAGGCCATAAAATCCTGGCAAATAGTGTGCAAACCCCCCCCAATTTCACCAAAATTTCTAAGGGACAGCAGGTCATTAGTGATTTATCTCCGATTCAAAGTGGTATTGAAATGCAGAACTGCCCCCGCCTGCCTTAAACTAAAAACAAGAAATGAAATGAGAACTGGAATTCAGGTTGCATCCCTGCCTCTTTTGTTAAGCTAGGGCTGGGCTGCCTGAATCTCACACCCAAGAAACACATCTGGATTTCTGCTAAAGTTATATTTCCTGAAGATCTGAGATGGTCTTTTTTTTAAAAAAAAAAAAAAACCTTTTCCCACAACAGAAGGAAAGCCTTCCAGTTGCCCTGGAATGATGAGACATCCCATAATTCGCATGGAGATTTACAGATACACATACACACAAACATATGACACATATTTCTCCTTCCCCTAGATCCTGGAATGCCATCACCCCTTACAACGCTCCCTTTTCTGCCTTGCCTTCAACAATAACCGAACCAAAGTTGAACACAGAAAAGCAATTACCTTCGGAGTCAGGACTTCTCCAGGCAGAGCCCCACATAATCCAACAGGACAGCCCTGTAACCTCGAGAGCTGGCTTCTCCTCCCACAGACAGTGAGCCTGGTCTGATTATCCCAGGCGGTAGCTTTTCTCCACCTCCACTTCTTTTTTTGGGGGGGGGAGGTGGGGGAAAGAGGGAGAGAGGTAGCGCCTTGACAAATCCTTTTTGCCTTTGTTCAGGGTTAGAAGTTGAGCCTGTCCTCTCAGCCTCTTTCACTTCTTGTATTACAGTTACACGGCTGTGTGACGTCTGGTGAGATGAAAAAGGGAAGAAAACAACTGAGTAGGCCAGGGAGACTCCTCCTCTCTTTGCCTCACTGCTGCCTCCTCCCTTTTGTCGACTAACACACACACACAGCAACAAGCGGTTGGAAAGGTTGTGTGTGTGTGTGGGGGGAGAGACAAAAACAGGGGGTGGCCTTCCTTCCTTCCTTTACAGGTACGGGCAGCCCTTACAGCTATAAGCCCAGCTCAAAATAGCTCTTCCATAACCATCTTCTGCCTGATTAGCCTGATTTCTTTGGGCTTTTTCCAGAACACACTCATGGTCTTCTTGGCATAAAATACAAACTGACACAAACACAAGACCACAACAGATACACGCCCACCCACCCCCCATCACTCCAGACAAGCTTGTTTTCCAGTTGCAATACCAGCAAAGCAAAAGGCAACGGTTGTTTGCCACCGCTCACTCCAAAGAGCATTTGGACTTTGACCACCTTGTGATTGTTTGAAATAATAATAAGGGACAATGCAATTTCATACAATTATCTGTCCTGAATAAGACCTGCTGTGCTTAAAGTTAGTTTTACTCCCAGGTAAGGATGTAGAGGAATGATATTTAGGACTTTCATCCAATGTACTTGAGAAAAATGCAGTTATCTGGAAGTAAGATCCCTCCAACTCAATAGAGCTTATATCTATTACTTTATTATGACCTATTACTTGCTGTTTATGTGTACACTGTGAGCTTATGCACCGGAGACAAATTCCTTGTGTGACCAATCACAGTTGACTAATAAAGAATTCTATTCTATTCTATCTGAGTAGTCCAGAGAATTGACTATAGTTTCAGCTGCCAATTCAATGCATGTAACTTCGGAAAAAAAGGCAAGAGGGAATTATTTCAAGTTAAACATGCTGTGAATAGATCTTTGAACCCATCTAACTCCTTTGCTCACTTTTGAGCAAAAACAAAAGAGAGATTTTTTTTCAGATGCATGGACAGTTAAGGCAAGTTTCCTTTTGCATCACAAAAGGAATCAATTTATGCAAGCTGACTCAATATATACTCAGAAGTCTGTACCACCAATTTCAGCAGATTTCCTTTCAAGAGCACAACCACAACTGATGTACAAATAAACACAGAAAGCGAGCTACACTGTCAAACATGAAGGCAACCAAATATGAAGGCTTTACCCTAAGGTTGACGTTACTTTTTCTAAAATACTTTTACTAATTCCATAATATGTAATCGTAAATGTAATCCAGTGCTAGTAAACAAAGGGGACTAGCAACCCAGAAGTTCAAGGAACAAGTCTTCTATTAAATTATTGCTTGCATATACAAAAAGCTGCTAAACAATACTGATATACTGCCTCACCCATTGCACACACATTTGCCTGAAATTAAAGAAAAGGCGTATGAGGAAATAGCTTAAAAACAAATCTAATTCCAAAACTATGTAACTGAATAGCTAAATGTTCCTACTGAGGTATTCTGTCCTCTTAAAAGTTAAATATATGGCTGCCAAGTGAGTTAATGAAAAACTCTTTGCTAGTTAACTCATTTAGTGCATCAGCTATGAATTAAAGTATGTGGCACATGGCCAGAGCATAAAGGACTCTCTTTGAACATGCTCCGATTTCTCTCTAACAAGAAATAGTTCTGATCATCTCCAGAGTGAAGTGGGAAGTTGGCTTCAACACAAAAGGTTGCATTTAGTTCTTGAATTGTCCATCGGACCCCTTTATCCCAATGTAGAAGATAAAAAGCCAGCAAGAAATCAAGCATTTCACCTTAAAAACACTGCAATCTCTTTTGCCCCAATCCCTCTATACAGTACATACTAACAGACAATATGTTCATGATCTAAAGCCAGAAACATGTTATAATAATGATATTGGGGAAAATGGATGGAATGACAAAGGGAGGAATTTCTTAAGTAAAAGAACAGGGCCAGATCCATGACAGGCAGAGAGCTTTCCAGCTCTTTAGTTACTGAATGTGCTTATTGTGTGGTAAAGAAATGATCATTATTCATAGCATTCATGGAATATGTTGGCCACTAGTCGTTCTTTTGTGCCAGGACAGTTAGGTCTGACATTTTCTGAAATGAACTTTTAAGTATTTTTTTTTGTCTAAAGTTATGTTTGTGATAATTTAAAAATCGAAGCAGTGGGGAAAAAAAAGAATCAACAGGATGCTGCATTATCCAGCGGGCTATAGAGGGAGGGGGGATTGTTACACAGTAGTTTCCTTTGAAAACCATGAAGAACTCAACCCCCTATTGTGTTATAGATTCAGTGTGATCCTGCCACACATTAAAAAGTCCTTTTATAGCAATGACTCTTAAATGGATATAAATAATCACATTCTTGAAGTCGCAATGGGTGTATTTTTTGGACACTCTCCACTCCCCCCCCCCCGCAAGATAAGCAAGTCTGCCACATTGTTCAAACACACTGATAGATCATTCTATACTTCCTCGCCTTCCCCAGATCTCAGCTTGATACTTAAAACCACCACCTAATGACAATTCTATTCACGATCAGAGTTCTGGTTTCAGGACTGAATTTTGGTTGACAGCAGATGGGTGGTGCGGGTGGGCGAAGATATCGTTTACCTATCTAGATTCTGGCGCCTAGCCCAACAAAGGCAGAAGAAGCATGTAGAAAATACAAGGGAAGAGCTCTTCCAGCCTGAAATGTTGGAGTTGCAATGCAAACACAGTAAGAGGTGAGAGCTGATGATTGGAGGGCGAGGCTGCCAGTCTTTCCTAGAGGGCAGGACTAAGCAAAACATGGGTACTTTGCATCGTTTCCCGTTCTTCTTTGCCACTTAATTATCCCCTTTCCCCTCACTTAAAAAAAAAGTTTAGGAAAGAAACATCCATGTTCATGGTAGGAGTTGATCTCCTTAACCAATAGCACCAGAGATGGAAAATATTCATAGTTTCAGTAGGAGGTTGGGGGGGAGGAGGAGGAGGAAAGGCTGGTGGCATAGAGAAGGCTTTACTGCTCTGTTGAAAGCTTTAACCTTATATTGCTCTCTTCAAATTCAGTATTTTTCTTAAGAGTAGCCCAGTTGGATTATAAAGCCCCTACCTTCCCCTCCATTTAATTTATGGACTCATTAGTCTAATTTCATTATTTAATCATGTGCCAGTCATTGTACTTCCTTAAGAAAGGAGTGGACTGACCTATTTTTGGCAGGAGATAAACGATCATGTTAACAGATGTTAATCTTGTAATCTGTTTTCCTGTAAGCACTTCATATAACCGCGTTTCAGACATTAACAATAATATCACACCACACACACACACACACACACAACACAGGGGGAATTGACGTCAGGATTCACTACTTCTTTTTCCCCAAATAGGGGAGAGAATTCGCCCAAAGCCTTCAAAGACATTAATTTTTTTTCCTACTTTATAAATGCTGATTTGTTCTGCCTCAACTCCCACAGGCGGTGATTTGCATTTCAAATTCCACAGGTTAGAGCCCCCCCCTTCCCTTTCCCTTTCCCTTTTCTCTGATACACACACACACACACACACACACACACACAAATATAAACCCAGCCTAAGATCGCCAATGTGGATCGAGAGAGGCAGGGAGCGCATCTAGGTTAAATAAAACACCGAGCACAAATCTCCCAGAGGCCACCACAAAACGTCGGTAGCGGCTACCTCTCCGGTCCAGAAGGCTTTTGGGGAAACCATCGATCTGCCCAACGGAATAGATCGGATACTGTCTCACACGGAACACGCAACCCTCCCCGGCCGCTGCTGCGAGGATCACAACGTTTCCAGACCCAAATGCTGGCCGCGGGAAAGCGGGGCGGAGGGGGAGAGGGAAGGAGGGGAGAGATCGGGTGAGAGCAGGCCAGATCCTTCGGCGGCGGGGATTCACCCAACTACCTACTAGAGACGGGACATCCCGCTGTTGTCACCTTCTGCACCCAGGCCCCTTGCAAAGCCCCAACTCTCCCACACACACACACGTCGCCCCCCGGAGCTCTTTACGACTAACTCGACCCGAGCCCGGCAAAGTTTCCGCAACTTTCTCGAAACAGTTTTTTTTTTTTAACTCAAATGACGGTTGCAACTCTTATGCTAATTCTGGGTGGAGATGGGAGGGGGCGGAGGAAAAGGAGGGACAACATGTCTGCATTATTTCTCTTTTTTCCCCCCACTAGGCAATCTTCCCCCCCTCCCTCCCTCCCTCTTTTTTCTCTCTCTCTCTGTTTTTTCCCCCACTAGGCAATCCTCCCTCCCTCCCTCTTTTTTCTCTCTCTTTCTCTCTTTTCCCCCCACTAGGCAATCCTTCCTCCCTCCCTTTTTTCTCTCTCTTTCTCTCTTTTTTTCCCCACTAGGCAATCCTCCCTCCCTCCCTCTTTTTTCTCTCTCTTTCTCTTTTTTCCCCCCACTAGGCAATCCTCCCTCCCTCCCTCCCTCCCTCTTTTTTCTCTCTATTTCTCTTTTTCCCCCCACTAGGCAATGTATATCCCGTGTATACATTCAACAACCCTCCGAGCGGCAGGACTCATCCATGGATCTCGCTCTTCAAGGTGGCTGTTTGGTATGTGTGTTGTTTTAATCTCCAGAAGCGGAATACTGTAAAACCAGCCTTTCTTTTTTTTTTTTTTATTCTTCTCAACTTTCTAAGGCAAACTATGCCCTTCCCCTCCCCCCCTTTTTTCTCTCTCTTTCTCCCTTTTCCCCCCACTAGGCAATCCTCCCTCCCTCCCTCCCTCCCTCTTTTTTCTCTCTATTTCTCTTTTTCCCCCCACTAGGCAATGTATATCCCGTGTATACATTCAACAACCCTCCGAGCGGCAGGACTCATCCATGGATCTCGCTCTTCAAGGTGGCTGTTTGGTATGTGTGTTGTTTTAATCTCCAGAAGCGGAATACTGTAAAACCAGCCTTTCTTTTTTTTTTTTTAACACCCCTCAACTTTCCAAGGCAAACTATGCCCTTCACTCCAGCTGGCGGTTCGATAAACAAAACAACACCAACCAACCAACCAACAAAAAAAAAGTGTCTAGGCGAGGGAGGAGGAGGAGGAGGAGGAGGAAGGAGGAGGCTCGCCCGCTCCCGGTCCGCAATCCAGCCCCTTCAGGAGGCGAGCGGCCGCTTCTTCCCAGCCTCCAAAGGCTTGCAAAAAAAGTAGTCCATCTACCTTGGACGGGGGGGGGGGGGGGCTCACAAAAAGGGCAGGGGGGGGGGGTGGGGATTTAATGTTAAAAAGGACGAGCCGGGAGCTCGCTTTCCCGGCCCTTCTCGGTGGAGAGCATTTGACTTGACGGCACCTCCTTCTCTTCCCCCCCCCCACCCCGCCTGCGCCTTTCACAAAGTGTACAAAGCTGAAAGCTTCCCATCGTTCAGAGATCGGGACAAGACCGAGCCAAGCCGCCTCCCCCCCCCTCCCAACCAAATTCACCTTTTTTTTTTTTTTGGTTCTCCTGGTTTTTATTTCCTTTATATTTTTCTCACCTTTTTTTTTTTTTTTTTTTTTCTGTTTTTAATTCCCAATAACACCCGGCCGTCGCTTCTGCAAAAGTCTCCCCGGTTCCCGATTGAGATGAACTATATTATTCATTGGAACCGCCAAGTTTTTTTTTCCCACGGGCGTTATTAAGGGGATTTTCATTTCTCTCTCTCTCTCTCTCTCGATCTCTCTCTCGATCTCTCGTTTCCCCCCCCTTCACCCACCCACCCTGCCGCCTTCCCGGATCCCTTTGATCTCTTGCAGCAACGCCTCCCAGAAGGTATCCCGCAAAGCGGGTCTTTGGAAATGTCTTCCAAACGCCCATTTTACCTTATCTCGGTTTAAAGGTGATGTGATTTGGAGAAGGACAGACAAACAACAACCTGAAGGTGAAACCACGCGCTGAATGCAATAAGGAAAGAACTGCACATGATTCACTGCGCCAGCTCCACTCGGGCAAGCAAGGAGGGGGCGTCTCTACACCCCCGGCTGCCGAGCCCCGAAGAAGGGGTCCGCCAGCCTCAAACTTTCAGTCCGACTTCGGCCCGTGGGGGGACCGTTTTGAGGACCTGGACTGCAGCGAGGCCGGAGAAATAGCCGTCTTTTTCTTTTTGCCCTCCCTCTTCAATGTATAGGTGCATGACTTCCCCCAGCCGGTAGAATGGTCTGTTCTATATTAAATGCACACACTGTCTACTATTGTCTCATCAGCACAAAGTTCTTGTGTAATGCGGGGACAGACTAAATGGCCAAAAATGAGTCACATAAAAACAATTATTCCACTAATAGGACTGATTCATTAACAGGTCTGTTATTCATTTCAGCTTCTACCAAACAACTAAATAGTAGCTAATTATCAAACGCTATTACATATATTCCCAATGTACACAAACTCTCCGTCTCTTACACACACACCTAGTATATATACAACAAGATAATTATATATTTATCATCTATATAGTTATTCCCGTATTTCAACTTTTAAACAAAAATGTGATTACATAAGGTGGGATTGTTTCAGTCCCATTTTATTAAATGATGCTTCTTGTTATTCTTAATTCCACAGTACTTGAACATGTTTATATTAAAGGCCATTTGATTTATTAAGTTCTATGCAGGGAAAGCAATGCAGAAAAATGAATTCTTTAACCATTGTCTTTATTTCACTACATATGAATTAGATTTTCAGCATGTATACTATATAGAAAGTATTAAATTATTTTAAGTGGCAATCTTATATGTCCTTGTGTGTCTGTATATGTATATGTTATGTACAATTATAAATATAAATGTATTCAGATATATGGGCACACATACTAAAATATATACTATTTATACAGTCTTCCTATTCATATTCCAGATTTAAATAACCAGTGTGATTTTATAATATGGAGTTGTCTGAAGTATGTTTATATGTACACAGTTGTATCATATGACAGTTTTCTGTGGTGCTTTGAAGTGGCAAAGTTCCTCAAGCAAAGTGTTACTTGTGTAGAGAATGTGCAATATTCCAGGGGCCTCCTAGAGGTATATACCATTTTTCTGGGGAAGAAAATAAAACAACACCAAACAAGATAAAAAGGTGGCACATCTCTGAACAAAACACACACAAATACACACACACACACACACACACACACATGCATATATATGTACATATACATATACATATACATATACATACATACATACATACATACATACATACATATATATATTCCTCTACAGTGGTGGGATTCAAAAAATTTTACTGCCGGTTCTGTGGGCGTGGCTTGGTGGGCGTGGCATGGCTTGGTGGGCGTAGCAGGGGAAGGATACTGTAAAATCTCCATTTCCTCCCGATCAGCTGGGACTCGGGAGGCAGAGAATAGATGACGGCGGGGCCAGTCAGAGGTGATATTTACCGGTTCTCTGAACTACTCAAAATTTCCGCTACCGGTTCTCCAGAACTGGTCAGAACCTGCTGAATACCACCTCTGGTCCTCTACTTACAACAGTTTGTTTAGTGACCGTTCAAAGTTACAACGGCACTGAAAAAAGTGATTTATGACCATTTTTCACATTTATGACTGCTGCAGCATCCCCATGGTCACATGATTTACATTCGGATGCGTGACAATTGGTTCATATTTATGACACTTGCATTGTCCTGGGGTCATGTGATCATCTTTTGACAAGCAAAGTCAAAGGGGAAGCCAGATTCACTTAACAACCGTGTTACTAATTTAACAACTGCATTGATTCACTTAACAAATGTGGCAGGGAAAATTGTAAAATGGGACAAAATTCATTTAACAAATTTCTCACTTAGCAACATAAATTCTGGGCTCAATTGTGGTCGTAAGTCGAGGACTGCCTGTACATACTTTTCAAATAAACACTCCAACTGACTTCAATATAAACCTTAAATGGACCTAAAAATCAATACCCTGCTTTTTCTATCATCTCATTTAATGAACATAAAGTATTACTCACTTATGGGCTTCTAAAAAAAAAAAATTGTATTCCTTTTTGTCTTCATCCAGTAAGATCACTGATGGCGTAACTGGCAGCACAGAACTTTGAGCGAAGGCTGACACTACCTTCCTTCCAAAGATCTTTCCAGCAGTCCTTATCCAACCATGTTTATTATTACTAAGCAGTTAAAAGGAACACACTGTCCACATTTCTTCACTGTACTTTTTTGCTGGCCAATTAATTCAAGGACAGCTCTGTTGCAGTTTAAATGCTTACCTAGCATTGTGGTATTTTGTGTGTGAGAGAAGTTTGATAGTGCTTCTAAGATGATAGTGTTCAGACCATTCTCCAAATATTCCCCCATTTTGCAACAGGCTGTGTTGCAAAGAACTGGTCTGTAATAACTGAAACTTCTAAGTATTTAGGAGCATTTGGGGATAAGAAAGGAGAGAAGAGCCAATAGGGAAAGTTTGCAGTTGAGAATACATTGGGGGAGGGGGGAGAGAGAGAGAGAGAGAGAGAGAGAGAGAGAGAGAGAGAGAGAGAGAGATATGCTGTGTGGGATACATCATGTGTTCTAATTTGAATAACAAGCATGTTAAAGATCATTGACAATTGTTGCATTCAGCCCAAATGAGTGGGAACGTTTGCAGCTATGCCAGTTTGGACCTTAGACTGTAATGTCATTTCTACATATTATGTATCCAGGCAGGAGGAGTGACTTTGGGCAGGATCTTGTGTCACACTTTTCAAAAAATCCTCCATTTATTTCCAAAGAGCCAGTTTGTTGTGGTGATTAGAGGCACCATGTTAGAAATGGCAAAAAGTGTGAGTTCTAATCCTGCCTTAGGCACAAATCCAACTGGGTGACTTTCCACTAGTTACTCTCGCTTGAAGAAGGCAATGGCTAGCTGACTCAAAAACACACACACAATCCCCACACACACACACACACTATCCCTCAAAGGTTTCATATTTCATTTTCACTTTTCCATTGCCACATGTGGGAATGAGTACCTCACTATGCTTCTGGACTGAAATTTTGTGATTGTGGTAACATGCAGACAACAACACATATGTACACCTGTCCTTTGTGTCCTGGTCAGTGCATACTTGAAGACCTAATGGCAATGCAACAGAACACAATGTTGCTAGCTTTAGTTGCAAGGTTTGTTTAACTTGTACATATTTTTATCTGGTATTTTATATTTTAAATTTTATGTCATATAGTATGCCTTATTTTAATTGTGATGCTTCTGACCCGAATAAACAAAACTTTTGCATAAAACAAAATCAAGATTTAATATATATTGCCACTTACTGAATTGTCCCTTCCCCAGGGGTTTCAGCTGTTGTGGCATGTTCAACAACATGGCATTTCTTGGCTTGGACTTCCAAAGCATCCTCTGTGCTCCAGCTTTTCTGCGTAGGACTTAACACTGTGATGGGAGGCTAATAGGTTCCATATGGGGAAAATTGACAAGTTGAATCAAAAGCATGTAGGATATCCAAGCTTCTCCATCCTGTGTGATTATCGTGACTGACTTTCATTCGGAGGTTCACTTTAGGTCCTTAATTGTATTGGCAGAAGAAAAAAAATTATTTTAGATAGTGTATCACTAAAGCACACTCATGCTCCCCATGAGGTTAGACAACCTGTTTGCAACAGCACAAAAAGTCAGAGGAACATCAGGCACATTCATTAGAAAAGAATACATGCCAATTCAGAGGTAACCCTATTGATCTCAATGGGGTATAGTCATTGTATGGTCTTCGAAAGTTGAAATATTTTGATATATTTCAATAATATATATGCACATATAAAAGATAATATTGCCTAGTGAACAAATTGTAAGTAAGCATACAATAGACTGCAGCGTAAAGCTGGAATACTAACCTTTTAATTTTTCTTCACAAAGAAAAGACACCTTTATAAGGACGTTATTGAGAATAACCCCACTGATATCTGCTTATTTCTGCACAAAGATCAAATCTCATGCTGTGAAGCAAAATGGCACAGTGATAATTTTTATAAAAATTTCAGCCTTTGTTTTTATTCTGATGAATTGTCCTTTATCTTGCTTCAGAAAATGAAATGATAACATCAGTCAAAAAGTTAATTCAAAAAGTAAATCATGTTAGTATCTCTTTTGATCAATCCTCTCTGAAAATGCTGTATGTCCCAGATCATATTGCAAAACTCTAATTTGAAATTATTTTGTTTAATTTTAATACTAAGTATGGAAATGTCTATTATATTAATATCTCAATATACATTTTATTGCTTATATCGTGTGATTGAGCTTATTCCGAGATCTAAAATATTTACTTTTCCTTAAGTGGAATAAATTCTTTGTTCAATATTTTGAATATTTTTTTAGCATAAAAGTGGTATTTTGATTAAAATCAAGGCAGTGACTGACATGCATAACTTATCCTTAGGAATTATTGGTGAAAGTTAAGATAGACATTGTGGGCAAGCATGAAAAACAATACATAACAACTTCAGAGGGAGGAAAGTAATTTGACATTACAAAAATGGCTTCATATTAATTCCATGAAACATACAAAGCAGGGGTGAAATCCAGCAGGTTCTGACAGGTTCTGGAGAAACGGTAGCGGAAATTTTGAGTAGTTCGGAGAACCGGCAAATACCGCCTCTGGCTGTCCCCAGTGGGGTGGGAATGGGGATTTTGCAGTATCCTTCCCCTGCCACGCCCACCAAGACACGCCCACCAAGCCACACCACACCCACCAAGCCACATCCACAGTACCGGTAGTAAAAAAATTTGGATTTCACCACTGATACAAAGAACACGTTTTTGTTTTACTTTTTCTGTACAGGAACTGCCTTTGTTTATTTCTGTCAATTCTGATTTAAAAATTACTAAGAATTATAATTTAGATTTACCGTAAATACTATGAAATTGTATTACCCACATATTTATTTCAAACTATGTCCAACTCAATTTATTGAATTTACTACGTAGAGCTGCAGTCTTCCTTTTAGAGCAAGCCTGTTCATGCACTCCTGCATTTTTCCAAGTGGCAATTCTTGTAAAATCTCCTATGAAGATGATCCAAAACATCTTTTAAAAACAAACCATTGCAATAGTTTCATTTTCCTCTCTTTCAATTTTGTGCAAGGTGCAGAACAAATGGCAGACATTTAATACATGCTGGTCTAATTCTTGGCTGAAACTATATATTATAAAAGCGAGCCTCCCGGATTTCTTGCTAACATCTGCAATTTACAGATAGAAAATATTAATACCATTATGATCCTCCGGGAGGTTCATTCACCCCTTCTTTTGGGGGAAAAAAAATCCTACTTAGTTGGAAGCCAAACATGGCTAAATTATTTTTAAGAAAATATGGTTCATTTGCTGTCAACATGATGCATTTTATTCAGTTACAAAGAAATCTCTGCCAGAATGGTCTATATCACAAACACAAAAAATCGACCGTTTCTTTGTAATCATGAGGTGCCACAGCTACTTAGAGCAAGCACAAGAGCAATTCCTTCATTTCCTGCGTAGTTTTACATACTGATGCTCTTTGCTTTTACCAGCTTTGGGTCAAGCTTGTCACGCATAAATTCAGCAAATGGAAAAGAATGCTTTTAGGATAAAGTAAGTTTTCAGCCTTGTTTCCAGACTTTTATGCAACTATTGTTCATGGCGGCACAATAGATTTTAGGAGTTTAGAAGAAAACCAGCTACAATTTTATATTTGCTTACCTGAAAGTAAGGCTCACTGAAATCAATAGGACATACTTCTGAATGAAAATTTAGAGATTTGTTCTAAACTACCTTGTGATTCCTTTATATGTGTGAGATGTCACACTTACATATAAATTGTCTGATAATCTTAAAACATAGTAGTCACTTGAGTAAGGACAGAACAATTTGGTCATGGAATTATCATCTGAAGAGGTATTTTTCTCTTGGAAACAGAAATAATCAAGAGAAAATAACAGATACCATTGTTGTGGTGATGGTTTCTTTTTCTAAGTGCTTTGCAGATTACCAAGAATGTAAAGTTGATGAAAAATTACTGAGGAACTATGAACTCAAATTCTATCATGAAAACTTTTGTTTTTGACAAGGTATTTGGACTAGCAAACTGATGATTGCTGTGAACAGACTGCAACGCATACATTAATAAAAAGAAAGGATGGCTGTCACTTTGCCTTTCTAGTAACTTTATCTTTTACTGTAACTATTTACTACGTTTATTATTTTGAAATATGTTAATATTTTATACTGAACTATAAACCTCCTTCAGCATTTTCTATAATATTATGCAGCATATTATAATTCTGTAATACTGGGCAAGTTAAACGCAGATGTCTATTAATTTTAATTGCAATGTTGTTCATTACACTGTGCTTTCAAAAGGCTCAGAAATTCTGTTTACACTCACCTTAAGGTGAATTTAGTGATTTGCCCTAAGCTATCCAGGCAAGCATAAACCAGAATTCATTTTTCTGTCTTGCAATCTAATGTTCCAGCCCCTGTATAATACCCATCTCTTTCCTTCTTCATTTATTAACAGTGGAAAATAGGAATATCAGCATAAGTAAAAAAATATTTAGGAATATTCCATTTTTAACATTTGTTTAGACAGTTTATTAGTCAAATATTAGAAAGGTTCAATGCATTAGAATGAATTCAACTTAATAATAATCCCTAGAAATCACATACAAGTAGTAGTCCTCAATTTACAACCTTTCATTTAGTGACTGTTCAAGGTTACAACAGCATTAAAAAGGTTATTTATGATCATTTTTCACACGACCAGCATCCCCATGGTCATGAGATCAAAATTCAGACGCTTGGCAACTGACTCATATTTATGACGGTTGCAGTGTTCTGGGGTCATGCGATCACTTTTTGTGACCTTCTGACAAGCAAAGTCAATGGGGAAGCCAGATTCACTTAACAACCATGTTTCTAACTTAACAACTGCAATGATTCACTTAACAAGTGTGGCAAGAAAGGTTGTAAAATGGGGCAAACCTCACGTAATAATAATCTTGCCTAACAACAGAAATGTTGTGCTCAATCGGGGTCATAATGCAAGGACTACCTGTACAGTTTTCTTCTCCAGATCAGGAATTTATAACAAGTCACAAATATCTTGCTTGAATTTAGCCTAAACTGAGAGAATTTCAAGTGCAGCTGGTTTCCAAATAATTCAAATTCATTTTCCATTTTCCAATTCAATTACCATTAAAGACCAGCCAATCCATTCAGACAGAATTTCACCTAGATTCCATCATGATTTTAGGGCTGAGAAGGGAGAAGCCTCAAAGCCATGCTTCCTTTCCCTTTCCCTTTCCTTTGAAACAGAAATTTCGTAAGGATATTGAAACATTATCTTGCTCACAGCACATTAAGGCGCTCTGCTTGTTTTCTTTTCCTGCTGACTTCTAACTATTGAACTCGAATATGCTCTCTGCTTGGCAGTCTGCAGTTGGTTTAGAAATGCACCACTTGCTAAGTTCATCCCGCCAAAAATGACAAGTCAAAGTAATATAGTGGTGCCTTTGCAGTGTCTCCAATTAATTACGAAATATTGGCCTTACGTGCCAAATTGCACACTGTGCATTTCCACAGCAAGTCTGCACCACTGCAATATGGACATACACAGTTGTCTTATTTTGAACAAATTTTTTTGGGGGGGGCAGGCTGGTGGAGTGTGTACATCAAGGTCACTCCGTTTGATATTAAATGGCAAATTTGCCTATTATCTCATTAATTTTGCTTCATTGAGCCTAGCTTGAACTGAGGTGCATTTTAACTTCACACCCCCTTTTTAAAGAGAGAGAGAGAAAAACCCTTAAGCACACTGGGGAAGGGAGGGTGGAGACAAAACTTCACGGCAGACAAAATTACCATCCAACATGGTGATGCTAAGTCATGCTAAGCTAAATGAACCATGGATTATTTACTGGTAGGCAGGGCCAATGTCCCAATAGGACTTGTTGTCTAGATCATCCTAAACCTAAGTGAGATGTGTGAACTTGCTCTACATCTAAATAGCATGGGTTCAAACAGTGTTCAAAGCCAAAAAGTAATGTTTGAGTTTAGTTTAGTCTGTTGTATGTAAGCTACCATTTATAGCAAGCATGCAATATTTTTCTGTGCAAAACCCGTTTTCTTTTTCTTTTCTTTTTTTTAATATTGTGGTCTCATAAAATTACAGGAGGACATATCGAGGACAAATGGATATTGCATTCAGGGGGTCTTTTTTGTGGGGATGGTTGATTTTAAAGGAGAAATAGGTGTCTTTGGCCTCAGAAGACTTTAATGCTCTCGTTTCTACCTCCATTTAGTAAATTGCATGAAAAATTGCAGCATTGAACATGGCAGCATGATCTCAGGGTGCTCTGGGCTTCACAAATTGGGATCTGGGGGATACATCCAGGTTTTGATTTATGTTTGTGGTTTAGAATCATTTATGGTTCCTCTTCCTCAAATGACAAGGGCTCTCCAGGTTTCTGGTAACGGATCGTACCCTGAAATGTCTCCTGGCCATTTATTACAGATCCATTTGCTTTGATCAAGGAGCATTTGCTCTACCATCGGCCATGAGAATATATGGATAAATCTGGCGGATTCTGAGGAAACAGAAATATTCACCTCCGCTGATGTAAAATTGTTCTCTCATGAACCTTTAGAACTAAACTTCAATAGAAAAGCAGGGGTAATCCCTGTTTCTCATATTACCCAATCTTCCACCAGCTGCTTTCTGATATGGGATGGGAAAGAAATTACCTTCAGCATGACTCTTAAGTATGGTGCATCATCTTATTCAAATTCTATGCACTGCAGAGTAATCTGCAGATGTATTTCTGGGAGCATCATAACTAACAAAAATACTTTCAAAGTTCTAACAAAGTAACAGTGTTATTACATTAATGTAATGTCGCCTAATGTGTTTCTTTGTTATCGGCATTATCATGGTCAATACTCCAAAGATGGTCAGAGGTTGGTTGTCTGGTTGACTTGTTTGTTTGCTTGCTTGCTTGCTTGCTTGCTTGCCTTCTATTCTATGCCCAGCTCCTCAGGGGGAAAAAAAAACCTCAATGGGATATTTGTTTGTTTGTTTGTTTGTTTGTTTGCTTGCTTGCTTGCTTGCTTGCTTGCTTGCTTGCTTGCTTGCTTGCTTGCTTGCTTGCTTGTTTGTTTGTTTTTCATGTCTCTAAACCGCCCATCTACCACAAAGAAGGGTCATCATAGCTCTGTATTTTAGTCATTTCTGGCCATTTATGCTGATCCTGTGTCTATTTGGATAAGCACAGATTCGGTGCCTGTTTCAGCAAGCAGTGTCAGCGTTGAGCAAAATAGATTCCGTGAGCGATATTTTCCATGGCATGTGTTATTTATTGATCTGAAATTACTTGGATTAAATTTAAAATATGTTGAATTCATTTCCGTTATAAATCTCCAGGAATCGCGGCCCATAGATATGTAGTCAAATAGTACATCAGTAGCAGAAAGTCTTTTAAAATCATTCCAATTCCCCCCCCTCTCACCCCCCATTTTTTAGGTACAGATACGCTGCCTGTTTTTGAGGTCAGTTTTTCCATGTCAAAAAAATCTAAACTTCTGAAATACATTAAGACATGGAGACATCATCTGTCTTTTATTTAAAAGCTTCAGAATCTGTAAGCCATCTAAAAGAACCCTGAACAAACTGTGAATTAGCATAGAAGACTAGCAAATATTAGGATAAAAATATTCCATTATTGTAAATGTTAAATCATGGCATTCCCTTTACCTTTAATCGCAGTGTTAATTTAGCCTTAAAAAAACCCCAAAGTGAGCTATTATGGGCTGCATCAAATACAAAATTTGGGAACAGTTCGCTATTTTTTCCTCTGTTAAATTCCAAAACTAATAAACTTTGAGCATACTGTAACAAGTGAAGTACTCATATCAACAAAGGGCTTACTTAGAGGCTGCAGAACTTTAAGAAACTTGTGGTGAGAATCTGAAGATATTTTAGTAATGTGCCATACACACAGGAGTAGAACATGTTCTTCAACTTTCTTTTTTTTAAAAAAACTCCTTTGCTTTCCTCACAGTGTGCCTTTAAAATCTGTGCAGAAAAGCTATATTATACTGTGAGTGGGTGAGCTGATTATTAAGCTCAAAAGTTGTTTTTTTTTTCAGAGAAAACCTATGCATAAATTGAAAATTTCTAGAAATTCAAACTCAGTTACTATCTTGTAATGAACCTAAAAACAGCGTAATGAGTAATACAGCTACATTAGGAGCCACAAAAGTGATTCTGGAGAGTAAACTAAAATGGACTATTGTACTGAGATATAGGTGGCAAGATAAGAAGTTTAAGCGGAGATAGCAAATGCTTTCGCTATTTATATTTCAGTGCATGGTTCAAGCCATCCACAAATAAAACTGCTATAAAATATTGTTTGGCTTGGAATCCAGGTTAAGTAAACTACAGTCTCATTTTCATCCTCCTGTCCTCCTGTTTTGCTGCAAAGTAAGATGTCAAAAGAAGTGCCTTTGTATTGTACAATACCACCCATTCTCAAACTTTGCTATCATGTTGTGGTTGTTATAGGGAAAAATAAAATGATCGTGGGTGTATGCAAAGTCTGGAAAGGCACAATTTGCAACTTCCTATCCCATGCCTTACAACACTGCTCTGCACAAAAGTACTTAAGTCACATAGCTGTAATACAACATATTGCTTTTCTGAAACCAAAATGTAGCCATTTTAATTTTCTTTTTACATTTGTTTCCTGGAATGAGACCCTTGGACTCTTTCTATTATTTTGTTTTCTGATGAGAAATCAATCTGTGAGGTGTTTTTGTTACCATGGGAAGCATGAGCAGTTTAACCATTTGGGTGAATGTGAGGCTATCATTGGTGCAGAGCTACATAATGTGTGATGTCATTCTTCCCCTGGGCATGGCATTGGTGTGGGTTTTTTTTCCCCCCTCTTTCCATTCCTGTGTTTGTGTACCTTTTCTTTTTACCACTCCCTGGTTAAAAAATAACAATGCTAACTTGGATAGTCATCATAGGTTGATGACAAATAATTGACCTAGCATCAGGGGTGGGTTCCTCCCGGTTCGGACCAGTTCTCCCAAACCGGTAGCGGCCCGCTGGTGACATCACGATGACATCACCAAACCGGATCAGTCGGTGCCGGTCCGTGGGGGCTGCCATCTTTTTTTATTTTTTTTTAATTTATTTTTATTTATTTTTTTTTGAATTTTTTTTTTAATTTCCTTCTGAGCATGCGCAGAAGCCGACTTCTGGCACTGTGCATGCAGTCGCCATCTTTTTTTCAGCTTTGTGGTTGTTGTTTTTATATTTTTGGATTTTTTGTTACTGCGCATGCGCCCACGAGGTGCGCCCACGTGGCGCGGGAGGGAGCGAACTGGAAGCGAGATAAGTTGGAACCCACCCCTGCCTAGCATGCAGTTCAGGTGAGAAAGTTGGTCTGCTTTTTTTTGCATACAGGTACTCCTCGACTTATGAGCCACAACTGAGCCCAAAAAGTCTGTTGTTAAGTGAGACATTTGTTCAGTGAATTTTGCTCCATTTTATGACTTTTCTTGCAGTGAATCACTGCAGTTGATAAGTTAGTAACTCGGTTGTTAACTGAATCTGGCTTCCCCATTGACTTTGCTTGTCAGAAAGTCGTAAAAGGTCACATGGCCCTGGGACACAGCAACAGTCATAAATATGAACCAGTTGCCAAGCATCTGAATTTTGATCACATGAGCATGGGGATGCTGCAAAGGTTGTAACTATGAAAAACGGTCATAAGTCACTTTTTTCAGTGCTGTTGTAACTTTGAACAGTCACTAAATGAACTGTTGTAAGTCGAGGACTACCTGTATTAAAGTGATGCATAATGCATTGATATATATGGCAAGGACTGTTTTGGAAATATTTTGTGCCTTTTGTTCCATCATTCCTGATTGACCTGTTTTGTTTCTGTAGGTCTCGCATTCTCTCCATATGCAGTCCTCCACTTATGACCATAATTGAGACCAAAATTTCTGTTGCTAAGCGAGAAAGTTGTTAAGTGAGTTTGGCCCCATTTTACAACCTTTCGTGCCACAGTTGTTAAGTGAATCACTGCAGTTGTTAAGTTAGCAACATGGTTGTTAAATGAATCTGGCTTTCCCATTGACTTTGTTTGTCGGAAGTTCACAAAAAGTGATTGCATGACCCCGGGACACTGCAATGGTCATAAATATGAGTCAGTTGTCAAGCATCTGAATTTTGATCCTGTGACTGCAGGAATGCTACAATGGTCATAAGTCTAACTTCAAATGGTCACTAAACCAGTAGTGAAATCCTCCCGGTTCTGTCCGGCACGCGCGAGTCGGTAGCGACGGCGGTGCGTGGTTCGGAGAACCGGTAGCTGCGGCAGCGCGATGCTCCGCCCACCTGCCCAGATGTCAGTTACTTCCTGGTTCTAACCCTCTGCGCATGCGCAAAGCCTTCTGCACATGCGCAGTGGGTGAAAAATCGGATGTGACGTCGGCGCGTGCACTTCCGAACCGGTAGGGAAGGTAAGTAGATTTCACCCCTGCACTAAACAAACGGTTGTAAGTCAAGGACTGCCTATACTGCTGCATATCAGTTTTTTCCCCCTACTTCCTGATTCATGGCTTGTCACAAAGACCTGAACGTTTTCCCAATACTTACTCAGTTTTATCCATGCCAATAATGTGGAGTTCCCCCTGTTTATTTGAGGTTGTTTTGTCACATATTCTTTCCAGAAGTCCTAGCAAATCTTTCATTTCACCCAGATGACACCGAAACAAACAGAAACACACATTTTCAGTACAGATCTTAACAATTGTACTAAGCACTATCTTAAAAGAGACATTTCCTTCTTTCTGTTTCATAGGAATCTGTTTTCTACGTGGTACCTGCTATAACAAACATAGGCTTCGTGTAAAAGCAAAGTTTCCTTCTGAAATTTACCCATGCACAACTCCGACTGAGAAATTGGTTAACAGACAAAATTCTCACTAATTAATCTATTTACCTTTTACAAATTAACTTAGATTTCAGACTATTTCCAGATTACTCCCACACCCTTATTTTTATTATTTAAGAACAGATAGTAGAAACCAGGGGTGGGTTCCAAATTTTTTTACTACCACTCTGTGGGCGTGGCTTAATTTTGTGGGTGTGGCTTAATTTTGTGGGAGTGGCTTGACGGTCATGTGACCGGGTGGGAGTGGCTTGACGGTCATGTGACCAGGTGGGAGCGGCTTGACGGACATGTGACCGGGTGGGAGTGGCTTGGCAGTCATGTGACTGGGTGGGGGTGGCTTGGCAGTCATGTGACGGTGGTCATGTGACTAGGTAGGCGTGGCCAACTTGATGTCACTCACGTCAAGGGTTAGGGTTAGGGTGTCTGGCCTCTCCTCGCCTCAAAGGCCTCAACGAGATACAATTTCCCTATCTATTTACTACTACTGAACATCCAAAATATACTATTTAATCCTATGTATATATGCCATATCTGTACATACATATTACACACAGGCACACAAAAATATACATTATCTACTATATATACTGTATGTGTAT
>QLTV01004087.1:292629-310202 GCA_003457575.1 Thermophis baileyi | reverse complement strand
TCTCTTCCTTTCCTTCTTCCTTTTCTTTCTTTCTTTCTTTTTCTATCCTCTTTTCTTTCCTTTTTTCCTTTCCTTTCTCCTTTCCTTTCCTTTCCTTTCCTTTCCTTTCCTTTCCTTTCCTTTCTCTCTCTCTCTCTCTCTCTTTCTGTCTCTCTCTCTCTTTCTTTCTTGTCTCCCTTCCTCTTTCTTTCTTTCTTTCTTTCTTTCTTTCTTTCTTTCTTTCTTTCTTTCTTTCTTTCTTTCTTTCTTTCTTTCTTTCTTTCTTTCTTTCTCTCTCTCTTCTCGGCGGCGGGAGAAGGAAGACAGTGCTCTGGGACTGGGAGGGCGGGTGGCCCAGCCCGGCAGCGGCACGTCCCCTGTCATGTGCCATTCTGGAGCGCCATTGCTGCCACCGCCACCCCTCTCGCCTTCCTGGCTTCAGCACCGTGACCAGCAAAGAAGTGCGGTTGAGTGGGGCCGGGGTGTTAGTGCGGGAGCAGCGAGGAGTTCAAGGCAAGCGGCGGTTCATCTTTGTGCACGGAGGGCAGGTGAGGTGAGGGCAGGGGTTCACCTGCCCCGGCGCCCCTCCTCTGCACAACCTGCTGCTGCTGAGCAGTCTCGTTAACGCTGCCCGCTTTGCTCTTGGGGCGGATGGGCTGGAACTTCCGTGTTTCTTTGCTGGTAAGGTTTCTCCCCAAGTGGCAGAGCTCTCGGAGGATGATGTTTTGCCCAGCCTGGAAGTTGCTTCTGAAGTGTGGAGAGCCGAGGTGGTGCAGTGGTTAGAGTGCAGTACTGCAGGCTACTTCAGCTGACTGCTAGCTGCAGTTCAGCGGTTCAAATCTCACCGGCTCAAGGTTGACTCAGCCTTCCATCCTTCCGAGGTGGGTAAAATGAGGACCCAGATTGTTGGGGGCAATATGCTGACTCTGTGAACCGCTTAGAGAGGGCTGTAAAGCACTGTAAAGCGGTATATAAGTCTAAGTGCTATTGCTATTTTCTCCTCCCCAGTGAGTGAAAAGCTGGCGGGCCGGCAGGGTCGGGGGGCTGCGGGCCTGGGATTCGGGGGGCAGAAGTTTTGCTCCTCGGAGCCTCGGAGCCTTGGAGCAACTCCCGGCCCTTGCACAGTAAAGAGTGCAAGAAGTTGTTAATTGCCTCACAATCAAAAATGTTAAAGTTTTTCTTTACTGTGCAAGGGCCGGGAGTTGCTTCAAGGCTCTGAGGAGCAAAACCTCTGCCCTCCGAATCCCAGGCCCACAGCGAGCTGATCCGCTGCCCGTGCTCCGGTTACCCGTGGCTCTGGCTATGCCTCCTGCAGTCTTGCCCGCCATTAGATTCGCCTGTTCCTCGGATTGGGCAGCCCGGGGAGAGAGGGGGCTTCTGGGCTGGACCCTGCCGGCGCGCCAGCTTTTCGCTCACTGGGGAGGAGAAAAAGCGAAGCCTCTCCACGCTTCGGAAGTAAGTTCCAGGCTGGGCAAAACATCGTCGTCCGAGAGCGCCGAGCCTCCCGGTTGGGGAAGATGGATCAGGGCGCCCTGAGGTGTTTTTCCCCCACCCGGGCATGGGAAGAGGTGAAGGGTAGGGATGGGTTCTAACTTACCTCGCTGCCAGTTGCTTGCTCCCGCGCCGCGTGGCCGCGCCACGTGGAAATAAAAAGTTGAAAACAAGATGGTGACGCATGCACAGTGCTGGAAAGTTGGCTTCTGCACATGCGCAGAAGAAAAAAACCCGGAATTTTTTTAAAAAAATTCAAAGAAATTCAAAAAAATTCAAAAAAAAAAAGAGATGGCAGCGCCCACGGACCGGCATCAACCGAACCGGATCCGTGACATCACTGTGACATCACCAGCGGGTCGCTACCGGTTCGGGCGATCCAGTCCAAACCGGGAGGAACCCACCCCTGGTAGAAACACCCTTTAATGTCTTTATCAGATGCAATCTTTAAAACTAACTAGCTATTTCTTTTTCTGGTCCTGTTTCATATTCACATCTAGGAATCAGAATCTCTATACTCTAATACAGGTGACTGTTTGAAGTTACAATGGCACTGAAAAAGGTGACTTATGACCGTTATTCACACTTACGACTGTTGTAGTGTCCCTGAGGTCACCTGATCCAAATTCGGACACTTGGAAAATGACTCATATTTATGATGCTTGCGATGTCCCCGGGATCATATGATCCCCTTTTGCAACTTTCTGACAAGCAAAGTCAATGGGGAAACTAGATTCACTTAACAATTGTTACTAACTTAACAATTGCAGTGATTCACTTAACGACTGGGGCAAGAAAGTTTGTAAAGTGGGGCAAAATTCACTTAACAAGTGTCTCACTTAACAACAGAAATTTTGGGCTCAATTGTGGTCGTAATTCGAGGATTACCTGTGTTCTGTATTCAAATCTGTTTCATTCTTCCCCATCCATGGGCATCTGCTGATGACTCATGATATCAACTCCACTCAGGTAGTACTTTCATTGCAACATTTCATGGCAGTTTTCTCTTGGCCCAACCTACTTCACAGGGTTGTTGTGGAGGAACAAAATGTATGCCACTTTAAGCTTTAAGGTTACAGAAAGCAAGGTATAAACGTAATTAAATGTATAAATAAATAGGAATAGCTTGATTGGACATATATTTTGCATGGCCAACTGCGTGATTTGAAGAGGTTCTCTGAATGAGTATTGGTTACAAACTTATTCCACATTGGATCTGTCTACAACTAACCTTCAAGCAACATATGAAGGTTCACACAATATTGCATGAAGCAAGTTACAGCTGTTCACACAGGTTCAGGTTTCAATCCAAAGATAGTATGTAAAAATTGTTACATTTATTTATTCAAAATATTTAATTAAACTTTGTCATCACAACCCATCCTGAACCCTCTCTTAATCTACACATTAATGTCTTAATCTGAACATTAAATATATTCGTAATATAAACAGATTAGAGCTTGTAATCATAAAAAAGCATTTTTCTTAATAATTAGTTTTTAAGTGGAAAAATCTCCAATGTTATTTTGGTACCTAAATCATTTATGGAAATTGATAGCTTCCTTTCCTTTCCTTTCCTTTCATTTCCTTTCCTTTCCTTTCCTTTCCTTTCCTTTCCTTTCCTTTCCTTTCCTTTCCTTTCCTTTCCTTTCCTTTCCTTTCCTTTCCTTTCCTTTCCTTTCCTTTCCTTTTTTCCTTAGCTTCACTGACCCATCTGGTTCTATGTAATATAAGAAAAAAGTGGGATTTTGTGTTCTCCAGCCAGGACATTAAACTAAAGACAAAGTCAACAATGGAAAAAGTTATATGGCTTAACCGTATGACATGACTAGAGAGCTGGTCGTTGTAACAAAAGTTTTGTTTTCTCAACAGTATAGTAAAACAGTTAATAAACTATAAATCTGAATTTAATCTCAAGGGTTGGTTTAATGAAGTGGTGACCTTGTGGTACTAATTATTTCCTAAAGTGACTTTCTTCATAAAAGAGAGGGTTTAATCAGGCACTGTATATGTGTTATCAAGAGCGTATGATGGATCTTTTGTCTCATTCCTCTGTTGTCCTTGTAATTTAAATATCCTGTTGTGTCAGTATGAGGACAGGAAGTGAGTTATACAAAACCTTACAATAACAATATTACATTTCAAGAAAGCAGATGTGCTCTGTATGGGTTTTTCTTCCCAGAGGTAATTTTCTAAATGCTACAAAGAATATTATCTTTTCTATTAGGAAAAAGCTTCTAAAAAAAATCTTTCAGTAATCTACAAAATATTTTGCATATGATTACAAATTGCACTTGTCATAATGCCAGATTTTAACTATTCAGCTTCGTGCTTTATTTCCTTCAAGAAACTCAAACCTCTCTCCAGCACACTCAGGTTGGGTAGCAGGAAAAGACTTTAATGTTAATTTGTGTTTGTGTGTATGTGTATGTGGTGGTTTTTTGTTTTTTTTTCACCTATGCAGTCTTGCTATTTTTATGCAAATCTTCGGAAAGTCAAAATTGGCAAATACGTTCTTCAATTTCAGACACATCCTATTTGGTTTTCCTGATGTAACTGCTGCTCAGCAATGTCTTCTAACAGCACTTACAACTCAGCTCTCTAGAGAGGCTAAGAATATATCCTTCCTTGAGAAGCAATGAAACAAAAGCTGATGCACCCCAGCTACAGGCTCATTAGGACTTCAAATAACATTTTTTTAAAAAAACCATGAGGCAGTGTCAGTAAAGAGGTGGTGGTTGTTTGTAATGCATCTAAACGCATTTACAGGAGTGATTATGACTGGATGTGGATAAAAGTTCCTTTTTTTTTTTTTTTGCTGGTAACTAAGGTAGAACGTCATTTGCAAATCTGTTTTCCCATAATAGGATTATGGGTAGAATTACCTTGCTCTCGGTATTCAGCCAAACCCAGCCAGTTCTGTCTGTGAATGTCCCCTGAAAAGCAGTTAATCGCACACCCGATGCCCAAATCCTTGCCTCGTTGATAGAAGCAAAGGGTTTGAGACTGATTTCAGCATAGCTAGAATTTTCTTCTTTCCTACAGCTGTCGGTAGATCATAACAATTGAACAAAGCAGAAATGAAATATCCTATGGGAGGCATTGAAATCAACTTACTTGGTTTTCACTGGGACCGCATGTCAATAGAAAAACCCATCCAGATGGTGGTTGCCAAGGGAAAGAGGCACAAGAGGTATTCCACATACACATGCATGTGGTATTACTTGCACTAGGCTTTCATTTGCTACCCATGTTTCCCCGAAAATAAGACCGGGTCTTATTTTTTGGGGGGCCCCAAAATAAGCACTAGGGCTTATTTTCAGGGGGTGTCTTATTTTTTCACCATGTACGGGAGGCCCACTTCTTCTGCTTGCTCGTGGCGGGGCAGGAGACCGGGCGGTGCGCCAGTGCTGCCGTCGCAAGTTGGGGGGTGGAGCTGCCTCACATGCCCCACACCGGCTTACCTCAGGGCCCCTGCAGCCAGGCCATCCATGTCCTGACACCTGCCTCGCCTCGTGGCTGAGGCACCAGCACACTGCTCGGCCTCTTGCTTTGTTGTGGCCGCAAGCAAGCAGAAGAAGTGGGCTGGTGGCCAGGTGGGCTCCTGCTGCAGATGGCTGCTGGTGCTGCCGCCACAAGGCAGGTGTTGGGGCATGGATGGCCTGGCTGTGGGGGCTCTGAGATAAGCCAGTGTGGGGCATGTGGGGCAACTCCACCACCACCACCACACCTCACCTCATGGCCGCAGCACCATGAGCAAGCAGACGGAATGAGCGGCCAGCCAGCTGTGCAGGCTCTTAAGTATGGCTTATTTTGGGAGTAGGGCTTATATTAGGCACACATGTAAAAAAAACATGCTAGGGCTTATTTTTGGGATAGGTCTTATTTTAGGAAAAACAGGGCCCTTACCTAAAGGAGAACAGCTTAGGAGTAGAAAGAGGGCCAAGACCAGTATCATTTTTATTAGTAGGCTTGGCCTGGCCTGACCATTAGACAAAATGAGCAGCCAGACCTGGAAACGCAATTCTGAGTGCCATAAAATGGCAGCAAATTATTGTTTTGTTTTTGTTGTTGCTGTGTTTGCATTGCTAAGGGACAGGAAACGGGGCTACTGGGAATTCTGTATGATAGAATTGAGCACTGTGGGTACCTTCAATACTCCAATCCCAGATCTGGATTGATGGAGGACAATATTTCCTACTTCGCCTTGTTCATCAATTACCATTGCCACTGGGATAAGCAAGAGTAATGAGCTATCAGTCTTCTTGAGTGACAAGGAACTCTTACATTCAGGGAGCCGGGCAGGGAGATCTAGCCCTAGGTACCAGGTACAAGAGAAGATAAAAGACCCAGGTGCACAAAAATAGAAGCTATTAGGATGACACATTAATATTAATACATTGGTTTTATTTTAATTCATTTGAATACTGCAAAAATCAAATTGCCCATGGTAGCTTACACTCTGTAAAAAACATAAAAGAAAACAGTAAAACCACAATAGGAATACAAAAAAGATAAACCCAACTAAATAACATATCACATTACATCTCTGACAAGGAATAAATTACTTTTGCTGATTATTTTGCTAGGTACATTTTACATGCTTATCTAGTTCGTGTCTTTCTCCATAACAACAATGCAGAAAATCCTTTTGGAAGTGAGTTGTAGGAGTAGGTTACAAGGCCAGATGGATGGCAGTTTTTCCACTGTAAGTCCTATTTATTTTAATATAATTGCATTCAAACTTCAGACTTTTGCCTGAGTAACATTAAGCTGCACTATGATATTGCGTGCATTTAGTTGTATTTGATTTCATATATCATTGGATGTTTTCATATGGCTTTTCTAGATTCATTTTAAAATTCCTTTATTTTATTTTATATGTTAGGTTATATCCTGTCTTTCCTCTGAGAACTCCAGGCAGGATATATCTTGAATTACAGTATATTATACTCCCTGTGACAGGACAAAATTCATCCAATACACTTCCATAGTTCAGTATGGCCTTCTCTGTTCTAGTCTAGTACCCAACCACAAGGTCATACTAGCTTAGCTGTAAGATCACATGGCTTAGATAAACATAAAAAATATGTCAAGCTTTACACCACACACACACCAACATTTTTACAGGAACGATACACTAACTGAAATATGCTTAAGTTATACTGATTTGGTTGCTGACTTTCTTCAGATGCTTCTAAAACAGTAAAATGAAAATGTTTATTGTTTTCCTATCTCTGTTCTTGTTCTTGATAGTACAGTTGTTATTTCAATGTACAGTATATTTCAGTCTTCTATTCAGAGGCCCATCCTTGGCTAGGGAGTGGTTTGATAGAGGTGGTACAGGTAGTCCTCAACTTACAACAGTTCGTTTAGTGACCGTTCAAAGTTACAACAACACTGAAAAGAAGTGACTTATGACCGTTTTTCTTACTTACGACCATTGCAGCATCCCCATGGTCACTGATCAAAATTCAGACACTTGTCAACTGACTCATATTTATGATGGTTGCAGTATCCCGGGGTCATGTGATCGCCTTTTGTGACTTTCTGACAAGCAAAGTCAATGGGAAAGCCAGATTCGCTTAACAACATTGTTACTAACTTAAGAACTGCAATGATTCACTTAACAACTGTGGCAATAAAAGTCGTAAAACGGGGCAAATTCAAATTAACAAATGTCTCACTTATCAACATAAATTTTGGACTCAATTGTGGTCGTAAGTCAAGGACTACCTGTACTTCAAAATGTAAATTGGGCGAGGCCATCTTTAATGATGCTTCCATTCTGACCGTTTTGATGATTGGAAACATTTTTTGGATGCTTGTGCAGCTTCCCTTAGCTTGGTTTAAGTCAGGGATCTCCAAACTTGAGAACTTTAAGTCATGTGGACTTCACCTCCCAGATTGGTTAAAGAATTCTGGGAGTTGAAGTCCCCAACTCTTAAAGTTGCCAAGCATGGAGACCCCTGGTTTGAGAGAACAAAAGTTTCAGCTATCAGAATGTCTATAGCAATTTATTACACATGGAACAATGGAATTCAAGGATGTTTTGAAAATAATATGGATTTTTAAATGAACTGACTCTCTAGTAACCAATCCGTTTCCCAACTATGTCATGGCATGTGACTTGACATTAAATTAGACACCAGGGCACTAACTATGGTTGATGTTATATTAATTGTTACTGTATCAATGCCTTTGAAACGTACATAGGAATTGTTTTCCTGTATACAGCATTCCCTGGAATTGCTTAGCTATATCCTGCTGCTTCATAAACCTTTCTAGATGTATTTTTTCAATTATGCTCATACTGTTTCTCAGATCTCTGAATGTCTACTAAACAGACACTACAAAACTTTATTGATCCAAAGCTCTACCTTATGGGACAATGTAATAGGCTTTGGTCCAACAAGACAGCTATTCCCTTCTGTTAGAAACGACAGGAAAATCTGTCAGTTTTACTCTATTTTTTTCTTTTCCAGAATCGTATGTTTATTGCAGCCCCATTTTTATACCTATTTGTAAATTAAAGGTGAAGGGGTCAACCAGAATCATATTTATTTTTTGTATATGCATTTCACAAATGTGTGTTTTGTATGCATCTTTGTCAGTTATATGCATTCTTGTATATTTTTTTGTATTTATAATGTATATAAAATGATCTTGGAAAAAATGTGAAATACAGGACAGAAACATGCTAAGATGTAGATTTAGGAAGTCAAGCTGAGTAAATTAGTATAAAAAATTGTGTCAAATTTTTCCACATCTGATTCATTCAAGCAAGCTTTAATTGTAATGCCATACTGGTAAAGGCAACCAAGCAGGCTCTTACTTAAATAAGCAATACAAGTTTACTATTAAAAATGTGTTTAGTAATAAATATTTATGTTTGTTTAAATATAGGAATGTGCACCAACATATGTTTGTTTAAGAGCTTGCCTTCTAATACAGAAAAAGGATCATGGGCCCACGTTTAATACAAAGGCAGAACAATTTCTGTCATAATATATGGCTCAGCGTTTACTGTTTTATTAAAAGTTTAATAATGGACCTGTGCCAGTGGGCTTGAAAAACTGTATAGCAATTTTCATTTGCCATAGAATTCTATTAAAAACTTGCTTATGTATACAGAATGAGACCATTTGTTAAGGGAAGGTTGTATATGCTTATAATTGGAAGATACATTTTCTGCTCCTGAACAATGGTAAATATATAATGCTTTATAGTTCACAATGATGAGCAACTCCTGGGAGCAAGGTGATATATAAATAATAGATATTCTGGGTGATGGGAAATTCCAACAGATAGGTAAAGAAAGAATGTGACTAGGCAAACTCATTTTTCCTGGCTGTTACAGCCTTATTTCCTTCTTCTCTAATTCTTCTGGGGCCCCCTCCATTCATTCTAGTGGAATAAGAAGTAATTGCACTTGAAGCTTGGGATTAGTTCTTCCATGTCTCACATATACGACCATGGAAAGAGAGGACCATGAAACTACTGAATTTTTTCCTTTCCAGAATCATATGTTTATTGCAGTCCCATTTTTATACCTGTTTGTAAATTAAAGGTCAAGGGGTTAACCAGAATCGTATTTATTTTTGTATATGCATTTCCCAAATGTGTGTTTTGTATGCATCTTTGTCATTACATGCATTCTTGTATACACACACACACACACACACACACACACACACACACACACACTCAATGTATATAAAACGATCCTGGAAAAATTTGCATTTCAGGACAAAAACATGCTAAGATGTAGATTTAGGAAGTTAAATTGAGTAAATTAGTATAAACAATTGTATCAAACTTTTCCACATCTGATTCATTCAAGCGAGCTTTAATTGTAATTCCATACTGGTAATGGCCTTATTTCCTTCTTCTCTTATTCTTCTCCCCTTCCATTCATTCTAGTGGAATAAGAAATACTAATTGCACTTGAAGCTTGGGATTAGTTCTTCCATGACTCACGTATACGACCATGGAAAGAGAGGACCATGAAACTGCTGAATTTTTTCCTTTCCAGAATCATATGTTTTTTGCAGTCCCATTTTTATACCTGTTTGTAAATTAAAGGTGAATGGGTTAACCAGAATCATATTTATTTTTGTATACACATTTCTCAAATGTGTGTTTTTTATGCATCTTTGTCTGTTACAGGCATTCTTGTATCTAGCTATCTAGCTATCTAGTTATCTATCATCTATCTATCCTGGCAAAGGCCTTATTTTCCTTCTTCTCTTATTCTTCTGCCCCTCTATTCATTCTAGTGGAATAAGAAATAATTGCACTTGAAGCTTGGGATTAGTTCTTCCATGTCTCACATATACAACCATGGAAAGAGAGGACTATGAAACTGCTGAATTCAAAGTTTCACTTGTCCAGTAGAAATCCCCAAGCAAAACAGAATGGGACAACTCGCCATAGCCAACTCGCCACAAGCCAGCTCGCCGCAGAACAATTCCATAATTCAATTGAATTATTTCAAATACTTTAAAAAAATACTTTAATTGTTGTCATTCACACTTCATTTTGTCCCTTCTTTTGCACCCTTTCTTTAATGATTCTATTCCACAGTTTCTTCGATACTAGAGTAACTCTTGTCCCTCAGTGAGTTGTCCCAAGTTGAGTTGGCTATGGTGAGTTGGCCACAGCGAGTTGTCCTAGACCCCAAGCAAAATCACTCATTGTTCTCCAAGACCTTTGGGTGTGCAGCCTCAAGGCCATTCCAAACATTGCTGCCAAATGATAGTTTGCAATAGGGCACAAAGAAAAAGTGTTGAGTATATTTTAGTACATTTTAATTTCCACTGAAGTGTAAATTAAAAATTGAATTAATTTTAATGTTGGCACTGGCTCATCCCTTGTAGGAAGGCAGTTCTTGGCCCTTCATGTAATGATGATCAAGTGTAGTTCTCAGCCCAAATAAAGATGCCAGTCTCTGCCTGCCCATCTTGATGCTCATTAAGCACATGAAAAACTTTTGATGACTCAAAAGACTTTTATGAGTAAACATTTTTCTGGGTCAACACACAGAGTCATTGTATTGAAAATCATCATCCCGCTCTGAATCCAGAAATCCAAATGAAAGCAGCCAGATCCATAGATATCTAATATCTATTTAAATTCATCAAGAAAAGCCCACAATTTTTCTAGATGGGTTATGCAGATAGTCCTAAACTTACAACAATTCATTTAGTGACCGTTCAAAGTTACAACAGCACTGAAAAAATGTGACTTATAACCATTTTTCAAAGTTATGACCTTTATAGCATCCCCATGATCATGTGATCAAAATTCAGATGCTTGGCAACTGGTTCATGTTTATGACCGTTGCTATGTCCCAAGGTCATGTGATCACCCTTTGTGATCTTCTGACAAGCAAAGTCAATGGGGAAGCCAGATTCACTTAACCACCGGGTTACTAACTGAACAACTACAGTGATTCTCTTAACAACTGTGGCAAGAAAGGTCATAAAATGGGGCAAAATTCACTTAACAAATGTCTCACTTAACAATAGAAATGTTGGGCTCAATTGTGGTCGTAAGTCGAGGACTACCTGTACCATAAAGATTTTACTCTTAGAAAGTTCTTCTAACACTCACTTTGAATTTGCCTCCTGTAATGGAAATCTATTATTTCAAGCCCAGCCTTCTGAACCAAGAAAGACCCTCTATGACACTTTTCATAGTTGTCAAGTGCCATTATACCACCTCCTCTCCATTTTCAGTTTACTTAAGGCTAAATATGTCAAACTGCTTTAACCTCTCTTCATGAATTTAGTTTCTAGCCTTCCCACCTCTATCATCCTTCTGGCCCTTTTCTGAAGCTATCTGGAACATGGAAGAATATGAACATTTGAGAATATGAAAAGATGAAATAGCGGTAAAATGCCAAGGAAGATGAAGATGATGAATAATGGCAAAACTAATAATTCTATATGGGTTGTATCTAAAATGTATTTTGATATGTAGGCTTAGTAGTTCTTTGAATTAGTTAATTTCTTAAAATTAAATATTGTGTTAAACGGTTGCAAGCAGTATGTACTTAAGTGGCAAGTTATGTTGTTCGTGTATCTGGTGTAATGTTGCTAAATGTCTTGCATCAAAAATTAAACAAGTTTGAGGCTGTCATGGGAACTAGGTCAGCAGCCATTTCATAATTCACCTTTCACTGATATTTAAAACTAGCGATCATGCGATCAGAGTAAGATAAGATCAAAAGCCAAATGACTTTGCTGTATGGAAACAGAGAGAGACGTTCTTTACAAACATGCAAATAGAAGCTTGATTTTAAAGTACCGTAAAGGGCAAAGAAATAAAATGATGAATATTGTGGCACTTAATTCATAGTACTTCATCAATGCTTGAATCAGAAAAATCATAACACTCTAGAGCAGAAGTGTCCAACTTTGGCAACTTTAAGGCTTGTGGCCTTTAAGACTTGTGGACTTCAGTTCCCAGAATTCCCCAACCAGTGTGGCTGGCTGGGGAATTCTGGAAGTTGAAGTCCACAAGTCTTATAGTTGCCAAGGTTCGACACTCCTGCTCTAGAAGAAACTCTTTGCTTTCTACAGGTGGGCTTTATGGAATTATTTGTGAAGTTCTTAATTCTTCCCAGAGTCCCTCAAATTGGTTCGAGAGGTTTTGCTATTTTAAGGCAGTATCTGTTTGATCCAATTACTGTATCTCCCTCCCCACACAAATAATCATATTATCTCCACAAAAAAAAGCCCCTCAAACCTGTGTTGTTTTACACAAGTATCTTGGCAGCAGCAGTCCCGCATTGGATTCTCGACTCACAAACAAGCAATTACAAATTGCTCCACTATCCCCAAGATATGCCCAAATTACCCCCTTGGGTAATTACTCCCAGATTAAGAACCATTGATCTAATGCCTGGGATTACTTCCATTATCATTGCATGTTCAGAAGTGGACCTGACTGACTGCCGGATCTGAATTCAGTTCTAGTTTCCTCAGATGAAGAAGTGCAATTTAAGAGGGGCAATTAGTTTCTGAGGCCCCACACGGGACCCCCCCTTCCCATATTTGCCATTTGAGATAATTATCTCACCTTCCCTTACTAGAACTGCCCCTCCTCCCCATTTCTTAGAGAATCAGCCTACCTTGTAGTCAGAATAGATGCAACTTTACTCTTCTGAAAACTCAAACATACACATACATTCCTAATCTTAAAGCTTTCCACATGAAGCAGCACCAGAGGCAATCACCTGGATAGTTGAATTGGACATTCAGTTATGAGGTCATTGTCATACCTCCATAGAAGTTTTGTATATAAATTACATGGATTGTGTTTACTTCTCTTTGTCAAGTTCTCATCATATGCTAAATAATAATTCTTGATCAAATCTTGCTTATTGCAAAAAATTAATTGATGGACTTGATCGTTGATTTCATGCAAGGAACCTGGGGGGAAAATGATATTAGAGCAGATGGCTGCTTTGGTTTCTAGAAAGAGAACAATATGTTCCATTTCTTCTCCCTTTTTCTTTTTTGTAGAAAATATTTCCTTTCTGCAGAGGCATCTTGCCCTATTGACAAAGGGTCAGGTGGTATAAATTGCATACGCAACAATATGGAGAGTGTTTTCAGGCTAAAAGGGAAGAACCATTCATTGATTCATTGCTTGTATTGACCCTTTGATTGTTGGATGTCTCATTTCTTCATTAAGAATAAGACAGCTAGAGGAACATCGGAGTGATTGTCCTTAAGGTGGTAAATCACCCTGGTTTTCATTAGAAGCTGCGAGGGAATTATAGGAGCCATACCAGGGCTTCAAACCCAGTACAATCATTTGGACTTCCTTTGAAGTAAGAGTGTATATGATTGCATCAAATGTCTCACATTTTCAAGGAACTAAATATTTTTTGTAATCTTATTGAATTTGCAAGGGGGAAAGGAAAGGTGGTGACCCTGTACTAATTAGGTTACCTTAAATCTTATTCAGATTTAGGCCACCTAATTATTTCCTGGTTGTCAGGTCTATTCAGTTTCATGTTGTGGAATTATATCTCTAAAATAATTTGTGCATCTTTTCTTCAACCTTTTGCTAATCTCTTAACTTCCCATGTGATTGCTCTGCATTTCTCTGCATACTTAGCTGCCATCTTATTGGCAAATGAGATATGTGATTAGCATGAAATAGAAATAGAACTAACATCTCAAGGATAGATAGAGTGAATTTTTCCAATGGCCTGTTTGTAGAAAGTACAATAATGCTGATTTGATAGATTAATAAGACCGAAAAAGAAATTTTAGAAAGAGTTCCACTATTTACAACTAACTTGTTTTTTTTATGTATTGCTTTCTTATGCTAATTCTGTAAATAAAAATCCAAGTAATTTAAAAATTAGTATTCAAAATAACAAAACAAAGACATTAATACCTGAGGTTCTTTCATGTTTACCTGGCCACCTGTGCTGCTTTGCAGGATTTAAGTAAACAATAAATTTGATGCCAAGTACCGTATATATTGACCAGTGAATGGGGATGAAAGTTGAACCAATTTTGGGTGCCTGATAGTTGTGTACTCCTAATCCCTAGAAAGCTAATCCTAATCTCACATGCAGTAGGAGACCCTGTCTGTCAGTTATATTGGCATGAGCTGCAATAGTCCACTTCTGAAGCATATTTAACTTCACTAATTTGATAACTATATCAACTGCCTAATCTCCAGTACGACCACTCTGTACACTTTTTGGTGAAAAGATGTGATTTTGTCAATCAACAAAAACAGATTAGAAGAGCAACTCATTGAGGAAAAGCATCCTCACTGTAATAAATACCAAGAGAAAAATACTCACAATTTACAATCTCCCTTTTTATTCAGCAGGCAAACTGTCTTTCCTTCAATCCCACAGTAATGATACCTTAAGGTAGGTTATAATTCAATAAGCAACAAAGCAATGATTATATTCTGCAATAACATTACAGTGTATCATTTAGCTGTGGAAAACATTATGTGATTAATCTTGTCCTGTATGTGTTCTGCAAAAAATAATAAAAATGAAGGGGCGGTACTAAATGCATAGGAGAAATTGTATACAGATCCCCTAGACAGTTTAGCAGGTGTCAAGAGTTTAGTTGTGGTTGATTTCATACATAGCTGATCTTCAGGGCCTGAAAGCATGAATACATTTTACTGATTTTTTTCTTAAAGAAGAATCTTTATGCAATCTTACGATGGCATTAAAAAACAATAAAAAATGGATGCAAATTAATCTTCACTGTATCAAGTAACCGTAGAGCTTTTCTATGACTCTATTCTTACCCATCTTTTGTCAATATTCTAACTGATACATAAAATCTGTTTTCTATTTGGTTTTCCCAAGACAATGCATTCCACCCTACCAATACTTTATGGCTCTTTATTTCTGCTATTTCTCAGATGGCAGTAGGTGCAAGATCACATTCGTGTTGTAATTCCATGGTTACACAATGCAAATATGCAGTGTAATACTGGAAACAAGTCAGTATCCAATCAATCTTCTTTGTCACTTTAGGAACCACCTCAGCCCCCAAATCTCTATTTTCGGAAGTTGAGAAACTTCTTTTTAATAGAAATGTTCCATGTCCCCCCCCCCAATCATAAATCCAGCTCATAGGATGGATGGATGACATAGAATGGGAATAGAACTGGACAGGCTGCCATTCCATACGATGTACTATTTGAAAGAAGAACCTCTATGTGAGCAGGTCCACCTTTCCAAAATTTTATACATTACATAATCCATTTTGTAATGCATGGTCAATAGGCAGACACAAAGTAGGGCAGCATTTTTGTGTTTCTAGAAGCAGGATCTCTATAGATTAAATGCATGCTGGGAAGAGATCATTTGAATGGATCTAATTATGCTGTTGTCAAGAAAATCATACGGACGTAACCCATGAGATTATCACAAACTTGTCTTGGGGCTCTCTTTATCTTTTAATAGAAAGGTCTCAGAAATTTAGATTATGTTTGTACAGTTTATAACACAATATTACAGTATTCATACTTTAAGTGCTTTGTGTGACACACATCTATATTCTGAGGTAAGATTATTTTCTTCAAGGAGTTTTCACTCACCTCACAATCCCATAATTAAGTGATGTTGACCTCATTCTGAGTTTTTCTTGTAACATCTAATCAGGAGACCAAGTTGTTCTCTCATGGACCATCCCTAAACAAAGTACTATGTAGAATGCTCCGAAGCTCAGTAATTACAATACACAGATACCTAACTACATTAGAATGGCTTTATTTTATTTGGAATCCTCCTCATTTTCTAAAATAAATTCCTTTTTATGCACATGGGTATGCTGTTTTAAACCGAAATGTCTTGTGCAAACCTACCCCTCACGCTGGTTGGTATGGCTGCTAACCTATCCATTAACCACTATGCTCTTAGAACGCTCCACGGAGTTTTGGTAAATTCTTGCTTTGGACAAGAAAATCTAAAACATCCTGGTTTTTTTCCTAGAGCTGTCTGAAAGGAGGGAGGGTTATTAGTTCCAGCTGAACTGATTAGGTGTGTCAGAAGGTACAACCTGACCTGTGACAATTTAGAATAATTAATGGGGGGGGGAGGGTATAGAAATATAGAAATCTATAATTCTTCACGGACATATATACTACTGAAAATTTTTGGTTGTGTATTTCTTTGAATCAAACAACTGACTCAAGTAGCATATTCTCCATCGCTATGCTTAGAATGCTAAATTTATGAAAGAACAGCTCTCAAGTGTAACCAGAGGAGTGGGAGGCGAATGAACAGTCGAATTCAAGAGCAAGCAAGGAATAGACTGAAAGGGTTAGATTTCCAGTATCAAAATAAAGAGAGGCAACCACCCATATTGGCCTGCCCCAAAAATATACCTTGGCTAATCAGAAATGCATAAGGGATAATTGCCAATAGGATGAGACGCTTGGACCAGTAACTTGCCAGCTTGGCTCACTACAAGGCTGGGATTGTTACATTCAGGAGATCTACATTAATAGCTTCCATGGTGCTGTGTTCCTAGGTCACAGTTGGAGTATGCGTGTTCCCCGCTGTGCCTGGGCTTTATTGACTTCAGCAGTATTTGACCTTGTAAAACAGAGGTCATCACTTCCAAACATTCCTTGCTGAGGCTTGATTATAAGGTTAAAGTTCAGACTAGATTAACCAAGAGATTCCCTTCAGATTCATCAATGCTTTCAAGAAAATTGGACCAATTCAACAATAAACCAGTAAAGATTTATGAAATACGTGAAGAGGTTCCTAATAATTTTTGACTGATTAAAAAAATATATCTTTCCTGTTTATTTGGATTTCATTATGCTAGTAAACTGATAGACTTATGTCTATCTTCATGAAAATTGTGAGAGTGCTTTTTCTTAGTAATACATCCACAACCACACACCCACACGAATACATAGGTAAAATCCTATTGCTATAGAAATAAGAAAAGGTAAAAGATGTTCCCCAATGAAAATGTAAGATTTGCTTTTCCTGGTATTTTACCATATCACTGAAGCTTGGTTTTTTTTTAAAAAAATCTTTTATTCTTCATTTTTTTCTCTTTTCTGTGGAAACATGTATTGGTGAATAGAGGCTGATTCATTAGAATAACTTTCTCTCTTTTAATGTGGTAATTCTCAATTTATTTCTTATCCCAGAATTATGTATAATGCAGGCATAATCATTTTCGTTGTTAAATGTACTTTCCACAGTTCAAGAAATATCTCAAAATCTTTTTTTAGGTATTTTAAATTTAGTTGCTTTTAATTGCTTAAATCTATGGGAGAAGAAAGGATTATTCAGCTCCCATTCTTCTCTCAGAAAGCAAGCCCTGATCGGTAGGTGCGCTCTCTCTCTCTCTCTCTCTCTCTCTCTCTCTCTCTCTCTCCCCCCCCCTTCTTTCTTTTCTCTCTCTCTCTCTTTCTTTCTTTTTCTTTCTTTCTTTCTTTCTTTCTTTCTTTCTTTCTTTCTTTCTTTCTTTCTTTTCTCTCCCCCCCCCCTCCCTCTCTCTCTCTGTCTCTCTCTCTCTCTCTCTCTCTCTCTTTCTCTCTCTCTCTCTCTCTCCCCCCCTTCTTTCTTTTCTCTCTCT
>QLTV01004087.1:278547-288876 GCA_003457575.1 Thermophis baileyi | reverse complement strand
TCTTTCTTTCTTTCTTTCTTTCTTTCTTTCTTTCTTTCTTTCTTTCTTTCTTTCTTTCTTTCTTTCTTTCTTTCTTTCTTTCTTTCTTTCTTTCTTTCTTTCTTTCTTTCTTTCTTTCTTTCTTTCTTTTCTCTCCTCCCTCCCTCCCTCCCTCTCTGTCTCTCTCTCTCTCTCTTCATTTTATAAAAATAATTTTGTCCTCTGGTTCACATTAGCCATCACAACACTACCCTAATGTTTTGTATGTATCTGGCATTTTAAAGTAAAAGCAATAAAACGTATTTAAAAAGGAACAGATTTAAAGAAAGGAAGATGGAGATGGATGTCTGCTCCCTTTTTAGTGTTAAATATAGTGATCCTTTTAAAATTATTACAGATAATTTAACACATTACTTGTTAATGATTAATTTACTATGTTCCAAATACTGCTGTAGAAGTTGCACTTAAGATATATTTTTCCCCAAAGGCAAAACTAGGACAAACCAGAGACAATTGTGAGAGTTGTTCTACACACCAATTATTTCTCCTAAGGGAAATTCTCTCTGTGGGCTTAAATGTACCATTTCTAATACATACCACATATTAGCCTTGCATGGGGACTTTTGCTGGGCTCAACATATTCCTTATGTTTGCTCCACTCATAAAAGTTTAAACATATTGTAGTACCTGACAGCACCCAAGATGTGAGATGTTGAATATCATGTGATTTAAGACATAGTGATTCATTGTGTAGTTTTAATCAAACCTCTGCAATCCTATAAATGCAATACTAAATTTAAAAAAAATAAAGTTCTTTCCCCAGGTTCACTTGCTGTCCCACTTATAGCCCTATACAGACCATTAAGCTATGGTAACAGTGTTGTGTGTCTTAGAATATTACAATCATGCATTTGGATTGTGTGGGCCTTCCTTTGAAAACATTCTGGAAGGACCACAGTTGAAGAATGCAATGCCCAGGGAAAACCACCCTAAGCAGTGTAACACCTCTCTTGTGCTCACTGCAAAGGGTGCCAGTTAGGCTTCTGGGCCCAAATCAAAGTTTTCTAAATCCTTATTTTATAAAGCATCAAGTTACATCAGGGGTTATGTCATCCAAAATGATGTAGCCTATGCTGTGAGGTCATCTAGAGAAGCTCCACTTAAAGTATCACATCTGAGAAAGATGAAGGAGCATGTAGCAATAGCAATAGCAATAGCACTTAGACTTATATACCGCTTTACAGTGCTTTACAGCACTCTCTAAGCGGTTCACAGAGTCAGCATATTGCCCCCAACAATCTGGGTCCTCATTTTACCCACCTCGGAAGGATGGAAGGCTGAGTCAACCTTGAGCCGGTGAGATTTGAACCGCTGAACTGCTGAACAGTCAGCTGAAGTAGCCTGCAGTACTGCACTCTAACCACTGCGCCACCTCTGGTACAAAATGTACCAGAAGATAGGCCTTCTGTCTAGTTGTTCCTACATCAAGAGCCACGGTGGTGCAGTGGTTAGAGTGCAGGCTACTTCTGCTGACTGCCGGCTGACTGCAATTTGGCAGTTCAAATCTCACCAGGCTCAAGGTTGACTCAGCCTTCCATCCTTCCGAGGTGGGTAAAATGAGGACCTAAATTGTTGGGGGCAATATGCTGACTCTGTAAAACTGCTCAGAAAGGGCTGTAAAGTACTGTAAAGCGGTATATAAGTCTAAGTGCTATTGCTATTATGGAACATGCCAAAGCACTTATAGCAAAAAGTCACCCCAACTAAATCCACAGTGGAAAAGTTTCCTGCATTCATCTCCTCTTGGTGACTGCCTATATTGAAAAAAAGAATCTCTCTGAAGGGCTGGAAGACCTTATCAATAATGAGGGCTGGGAGTGACATAGGAAGGAGTAATCTCAAATTAGATAGGGATGATTCAGTAATTCTATTCTTCCCCTACTAATCCTCTGAATACCATCTCACGTTATTCAGAAAAGGGCCATTACTCAACCCTATGGGGATTCCTTTCTTAGGGAGAGACAAGCAAGTGGTAACGGAGGAGGAGGAATGAGAATTTTCATTCCATGATCAAAGAAGATGCAATGCAACTAATGTTCCATCACTGGCACTAGTATGAAGTGAAGAAAACTGCAAGCATGAGGACTTGATCTGGATTGGGATCCTGTTGTGAGAGGTAGGGATGTAAAGCCTAAGGCTCCTTACCTGATCTTCAGTGCTACTGTGTAATAACCATACTGAGGTCCTCTGCACTTGCACATTGAACAAATAGCTCTTCCATTTACTTCAGCGGAGGATTTATGTTTCAGTGCAAACAACAGGAAGGAAACCAATCCAGACTGTTATCATGGGACAAAAGGTTTCCAGATAAGGACCTCTCCTAAAATTACTTTTTAAAAGCCAATTAAGTAATTAAGAAAACAGAAAATGGCCTGAGACCCACTCAGAGTACTAGCATTAGATTCATCTCAACAATGGTTAATACTCAGTAGATTTTCTAGAACAGTGATAGCGAACCTTTTTTGGTTTGTGTGCCAAAAGAGGGGGGGAAGGCAGGGGGGTCGCGCGTGTGTGTGCCCACACCCATAATTCCATGCACACACACCCCCACATGCACGTGTGACCCCCCCGCTCCCGGCACGTGATGGCACGCCCGTTTTTCGCTCTCACCAGGCTTCAGAGCCTTTCTAAGAGCCTGGGGAGGGTGAAAACGGCCTTCCCCACCCCCCCGGAGGCCCTCCAGAGGCAGAAAATGGCCCGTTTGCCAACTTCCGGTTGGACCGGAAGGCCCGTTTTTTTGCTCTCCCCAAGCTCCAGAGCCTTTTTAGGAGCCTGGGGAGGGCGAAAATGGCCTCCCCCCCAGAGGTGGGAAATGGGCCATTTCTGGCCTCCGGAGGGCTTCCGGGGGGGATGGGGAAGGCCGTTTTCGCCCTCCCCAGGCTCCTAGAAAGGCTCTGGAGCTTGGGGAGAGCAAAAAAATGGGCCTTCCCCACCCCCTCCGGAGGCTGGAAACAGCCTGTTTCCCGACTCCCAGTGGGCCCAGAAGGCCCGAAAATCAGCTGGCCAGTGCGCGCATGCATGTGCCAGACCTGAGCTCGCATGCCCACCAATATGGCTCCGCGTGCCACTTGTGGCACGCGTGCCATAGGTTCGCCATCACAGCTCTAGAATGTCAAATAAGAACTCTCCACAAGACATCATATATGGACTGGAAAAATCTAGAGAACCATTAGGTGGTGCCCATGAAAATCATATGTACCTCTTTACTTCCATCTACTGGTTGTCTGGGTCTCTGCAGTCCGGATCCAGTAGCTCCTGTTTCCTATCCTTATCTAAGATGCCAGGATTGAAATGGGTCTTCTGCATGTAAAGATAATTTCTACAGCTAATCAATGACCCTTTATTTCATTATACGTTACCACATAATTGAATTAACACTGTCAAATCTGGTTAGGCACTTGGAGTGCAACCCTTATTCTTTGTGTTTTAGCATTTTTTATTTTATAAAATGCAGTCTTTCCTATGAGACGAGGAATAGGAATTTGTAAGATAAATTTCTTAATTAATTTAAAAATTTGCTGGGGTATTTTGAAACCAAATAATTTATAATTAATTAAATAAAACATTTCTGTCCTGTCAGTGGGCTCAAAATAGGATGCTGGGCCCCCATGTTCTAAAGGCTTGTTTTATACAATCCCCTGAATCAATGCTAGAAAAATTAAATAATTATAATGATTATTGAGATGAGTGTAGTTTGGTTAAGAACGGCATATCCTTTCATCCAGAAATTTGCGTAAGTGTCCTCCTCTTCTTTGAATGAATGTCACAGGAGGAAGATGGAAATATCATTTTGTAATTTTGTTTGTCACAACGACATATTGCTTCAAAAGTGCATAATTGCAGTTACTTAGAGGCAATAAAGTTAATTCCTTCCTTACAATGGTTTCAGATGTTGTCTGGAATCTATTCCCCAAATTATGAAAAGTTAAAACAACCAACTAAAACACTGAAAGGCAGGGAGAGGGTGTGGAACCACAAGGAATCCCAGGAAGGAGCATCAGCTGTCAATTGCAGTCAAAAAATTATGTTCTCTAGTCTAGAAATCAGGCTTGGTATCTAATCGCAGAACGTTTCACAGCCCTTCTTAAGCCTATCTACCAACTTTTGTTACTTTGCCGCAGCAATTCTATTTCATCCTTCTTGCTAAGACTCCAAAGGAAAACAGAAGTTTGAACATAAAAGAAGGAAGGATGGAGGGACAGAGGGTGGGAATAAGTGAAGGAAAGAGATAACCAACATTGCTGGGAAATTTGGAGAGGTACTGAGCAATGAGATTAGAAAAATGATGGAATATAAGAAGATTTCTTTCCAGAAAAATAAATGTAGCACAGTGAGTTTGGGGAAGCAGCCATTTGAGGCAAAGGAAAGATGCTATAAAAGTTAGTGGAAGGCCAAAAGAAAGAACAAAGAATAGCTTTTGAATCACCAAAATTGAAATCCCCCTTTTTTTGAAAATGGAAATTTGACATCACCTCAAGGCAGCTCTTTAGGTGAGGGGACATCATGATCTATACTCCTGATTGCCATGCATGCAAGCCAGCCTCACCCACAGTTTGCCTTAGTTGTCTGTCCTTCTGGTTAAGTGGCTTCTGTGCTAGAATATATTGCTTAAAACAATCTTGAGATGCTCTGAACTGCTGACCCATTGACCTCCAGGAGAATTGGCTGCTACTTTCATTCATGTCAAAGAGGCAGCTCCCTTCTCTCCCTCCCATTTCACACCACATCCATCTAATGACCTTCCCCCATTTCAGTGCCTCAGCTGGTCTAGGTAAGCTACTGTATCAAAATGGACAAGATCTTTTTTTCCCCTTTTGGCCTGGCTTGGCTATTCTCCCATGTGGGTGGGCAGTGGGATGGCTTTGCAAACAAAGGGCCCTCGAATCTCTTCCCTCCTTGAGTCAATTTTCTAAAAGACCATTTTAAATAATACATCAAAAGCTGACATATTCCCAACTCCAATGCTAAATAAGATGGCAAAACCTGCTTTGAGTCAACTGGACTTCCTGTAATTTCACAGTTATGTCCGGGAAGGTTTCATAGCCAAAAATGGATGTGTTTTGCCATTGCTTCTTCCAGGATTTTACTTGCCCAGAAAAGGAGACAAACTGGGAGGGGAAAAGGATCTTAATAATCCAGATAGGATGGTGGAGAGCAATCATTTTGTGACTAGGCAAGCCCTCCACTCCCACCTCTGTTGCAAACCACTATAATATAATTCCATGACCTTAAAATTCCAAATGGCTACCCTAACTCAACTAACATAATCACCTTCAGAGTTTATCCAGAGATTATTTTAAAAATTTCCACACACTATACATCAAAATACAGCTTGCACTTTTTGGTTCTCAATAACCTGCTTGACCTCTTTCCATGTAGCAGATAAAGGAGAATATTTGTGGCTCAGGGTTGAAATGAGGGGCCCTTGGTGCTCTCTGACTTGGTTATTTTCTGGGCAGATATTTCATTACCCAAACTAGGTAATTAGTTGACTAGCACTAATAATGTTACCTAGTTTGGGTAATGAAACAAGAAAACAACCAAGTTTAGGGAGCACCCCTCAAAAGTAGCAGAATCAGGTGCTTCTACAAAATTAATCCAAGAAGGTGGGTAAGGTGCCTAATTTTTATCCTTCCCGCTCATTTTTCTTTTCTACTTTCCAGATTCTTATCTGCATCTTATATCCAGCAGTTCTAGGTGAAACATAAAGATTTAATCAGCCAATAAGCAATCAATAAAACAAAGGCCATAGAAACCCGAGTTCAGATTTTCACTGAAGCATAAACAACAGTGACCTCTGAAGCTCTCTTACTCAGAAACATGGCATGGGTCAATCTGTAATTGGTAACCACTCCATGAGGCGTACAGGTGGTATTGTCGTAACTAGAGATTGAAGAAGCTGAATCTCAGATCCTTATAGAAAAGGGTATACTTTGGGTCATAATCCTACAGTGTGGATAAGTACTTATATTTCATTCTATCCTTGTCTTCCGAGTTGCAGCGAATGTAAATGAAATGCTGGTCTGAGGTCATTGGAAGGGCAGGAGGCAAAAATGAAGACACGGTTGTGATAGGGATAGTGTTGGAAATTTGTTGTAAATGCTGCCTACAGAATGCTGTGAAATCTATCATCCGCTTCAAAAAAGCTTGCCATTTGCTCCTACAATGCCTTAAGTGAAAAACAGACTCCTATTCATTGGTAACATTCGAGGAAAATTCTTCGGTAGCTTTTACCTTTTGAACATGGGGAATAGTTTGGAGGAAAGCCAAGAACTTCTCCCCTTGGGATTTCCTAAGCATCAACTTGGGACGGCTGGTTTAGGAACAACAACTTTCCCAAATTGAAGCTGATTCCTTGTTAAGTTTAGTGGACCAGAAAAAGAAAAGCCTGGGTTAAAGGAGTGGATTGCTAGGATTACAAATGCTCAAAAAAGGAGAAAGAAAGCTTGCATAATGGCACTTCCTCCATGTGGGAGCTATAAGGAAAATAAATGCGAAGAGCAACCTAGGAGATAAACAAATGATTCTACCAAAAGATTTTTAAAAATAGCAAGGAATTATAGTTGCTTTATTATGCCAGGACCCGAGGTATTATTGTGAAATAAACAGATGTGCCTGGACTTGTTAACAACAAACACCCCACCTCCCTCTTGAAATGATCTTATTGTGCTCATCTAACTTTCATGCAGGCACATGATTGGCTTAGTGACGAATCTGAGCACTTTGATGACTCAGCATTCTTAATCTTTCAGCAACCTCTGTAATATATAATACGTGGCTACTCATGTTGTCAGGCCTGCCACTGATCAACGATAAGCAGAACATGCTATGATTGCCGCAAGCTTCACACGGTTTGCAACAGGTGGACAGCTCTTAAAAGGGTTAACCGAGAAGCTAGACAGGCTGAAACTCAGGTCACTTCCTCGCAAGTGATTTACAGCTTCAATCAACCATCGTCATGGAGATATAAAGCCTGTCTTCATTACTGATATAGTGCCACTGTGACGGTTGAATGATACTCTCGGATGCTAGAAATTCCTGGCAAGGAAATGGCCTCCAACTGTAAAATGCCAGCATCCTGGAGCCATCGGGTAACCTGACTGTTAGAGCCACCCAGCTCAAGCTGATGTTTACAAAAGCGAAAACTGAAAAAATTGAAAATGAATTACACAACCTGAGTATTGCAACATTAGTGCAACTCACTGGGCCACCACAGTTCTAGCACCAGGAGGGCAGACCCCACTTTTTTTTCTTGGCCCATGGCCAGAATGGTTCACTCACCACTTCCTATGGGCAGGAACAGATGAGCCTGCCCTCCTCCCACTCTCAGCTGCTTGCAAATACACCCGAGGACGGTGTTTTCCAGCTCCGATTCAAAGCTGCTGTTTTTCAACCTGAGCCTCTTAAGCCCTTCAGAACAGATGGTCTCTCCAGCATCAAGCTGTTCTAGGAGCAGCCCCAGGTCGGATTGGCTGTGGTGCCTAGTTTGCCTCTTCCCTCTAGCTGCCAGTTGCTGCCCTGGACGGCCATTTCTTCCTGCCTTCCGGCCTGCTACGCTCTCTGCAGTTTTCAAAACCGTACAGTTCATTATGCTTAACCCAGAAGCTAGTGCTCCATTCAAAGTTTACATCGACTGATGGGTACCCTCTTGGTTTCTGCCCAGGCTGAATGAAGCATGATCCCCTACCCATAATACTGCAAAGGTTCACTTCGTCTTTTTTTTTTTTAAAAAAATCTTTTATTTATTAAACTTCTATGCCACCCATCTTGCTGAGGTGACCCTAGTCATCTGAAAGTTGCCATGTAGGAATGTTACAATTGGGTCTCCATATTTATGGGATTTGTGTTTTCACAGTGGTGGGCACACAATTTATAATACAGGTAGTCCTCGACTTACAACAGTTACTGTTCAAAGTTACAACGGCAGTGAAAAAGGTGACTTATGACCATTTTTCATACTTACGTCCAGTGCATCATCCCCATGGTCATGTGATCAAAATTCAGATGCTTAGCAACTGACTCATATTTATGACGGTTGCTGCGTCCTGGGGTCACGGGATCACCTTTTGCGACCTTCTGACAAGCAAAGTCAATGGGGAAGCCAGATTCACTTAACAACCATGTTACTAACAGAACAAATGCAGCGGTTCACTTAACAACTGTGGCAAGAAAGGTCATAAAATGGGGCAAAATTCACTTAACAACTGTCTCACTTAGCAACAGAAATTTTGAGCTCAATTGTAGCCATACGTCGAGGACTTCCTGTTTTAACCTTCTTTTGTGTAGGGGCCATTGCTGATGTTTCCTCCCTTTTCTCCACCTCATAGCTTCCTCTTGTTTTCTCCAGCACTGCCCGGAGGGCTTGTTGCTCATCCATATCAACGCAGCTAGTGAAGTTGACGCCACCTGAAATGGCCACCTGAGAAGACAGCAAGCACTCAGAGGACAGATGAACATATTTCTTTTTGGGACCACAGACTGGATAATATACTGGTATGTGGGAAAGACCTTGGGAGACCAGGCAAAGAAACGTTGCCAAATAAAAGATAAGAGACAGCATAGCCTTCAACTGGATAATGGGTGGGGCAAGAATTTTGATGATACAATTCAGGCTTTATTAAACTATCCTCAGCCCAGTTATGAGTTTGAACTACTTGACAACTAGACTAAAATGTTTTACTATCCTAAGCAATGATTTAAAAATTCAGTTGAGTTTTTTTAGGCCTGTGTTCTGAAAGTAGCCAAAATAGTCCTCAAAGAAAAGGTATACAATTTTGCACTTTTTGGAAGAGGATAGAATTTATGTAATCAGTTCTTCTGGTTGTAAAAAACAACAACAACTCTACAGAAACTACTTGAGATTGTTGAGAAATGGTTGGGACCTGCTAGTCGTAGGAAATAAAACTTGTTTTTGTGAACTTGGGAGTTGGGCGGCATACAAATTTAATAAATAATAATAATAACTTACTTAAAAACAGATACAGGTTTGTGCCACTTCCATTCAGTTTGCCTACAAGGAATTTGCTAAAAGGCAAAAGTGCTTGTGATCCATACTCCAATTTATCTGAGCCATGGTTAGCTAACAGCTGTGTATTCACTAGTTGTAACCTCAGTCTGTTTCTTCCATGCTTATACTTCAGAAGCCTGTGGCATCCATGTACAAGTGAGCTACATTCACTATCAACCCTATTAGATATCCACTAAGGATAAGAATTTCCCCTCGTCTCCATTTCCTAGCCAAGGGAGCCAGCCACTTCCATGGTAATGTGGCCAGTATGAATGTATGCCGAGGCACACAGAATGCTGGTACCTTCCCACCAAAGTGGTACCTATTTGTCTACTTGCATTTGTATGCTTTCAAACTGTTAGGTTGACAGGAGGAGGGACAAGTAACAGGAGCTCACCCCATTGTGCAGCACTCAGGTCTCGAACTCGGGCTGTTAGCTTTCCAGTTGACATGCTCAGCGTCTTTAACCACTGAGCCATTGTGTGCCCAGCAGATACCCACTAATCCCATGCATATGTACTGCTTAAAGTGCCCTTACAAGAAAACATTCACAGCAAGCTGAATTGACCCTGAGTGACAATAGCGGGAGGAATCGGAGGGGAAGACCAGTGAAGGATAAGTATTATGATCTCTGGCGAGCCCGGGATTGGGGTCATTCCTCTATCTTGGTGCTACTTGACCTCTCAGCAGCTTTCGATACCATTGACCATGGTATCCTTCTGGGACGACAGGGAATTGGGAGTGGGAGGCACCGTGTTACGGTGGTTCTCCTCCTATCTCTCTGGTCAGTCACAGTCGGTGTTGGCAGGAGGACAGAGGTCGACCCCTAGACCCCTCGTTTGTGGGGTGCCTCAGGGCTCGGTCCTCTCTCCCTTCTTATTTAACATCTACCTGAAACCACTGGGGCTACCCTCAAAGAGTGTTCGGAGACTACAGTTGGACCAGAATGCGGCTGCGCGTGCTGTTGTGGGTGCACCTAGGTACACCCACATTACATCAATTCTTTGTGAGCTGCACTGACTCNTTGGCAGGAGGACAGAGGTCGACCCCTAGACCCCTCGTTTGTGGGGTGCCTCAGGGCTCGGTCCTCTCTCCCTTCTTATTTAACATCTACATGAAACCGCTGGGTGAGATCATCCGACGATGCGGGGTGAGGTATCAGCAATATGCTGATGATACCCAGTTGTACATCTCCACCCCGCGTCAGTTCAGTGAAGCGGTGGACGTGATGTACCGGTGCCTGGAGGCTGTGAGGGTCTGGATGGGAGTTAACAGGCTCAGAC
>QLTV01004087.1:244038-272562 GCA_003457575.1 Thermophis baileyi | reverse complement strand
TACCTTCCCACCAAATTTTTACCTATTTATTCACATTTACATGCTTTCAAACTGCTAGATTGGCAGCAGCTGGGACAACGACAGGAGTTCACCCCGTTGCGTGGCATCGGGTCTCGAACCCAGGCTGCCGGTTTCCAGCCAACAAGACCAGCATCTTAACCGCTGAGCCACCGCACTGCTCCATCTTTGTTGTATACTAGCATAATTTTGTAGGAGCACAAAATAAATAATATTAGTAATAGTAGTAGTAATAGTAGCATTAACTTCCCCTGAATTGAAATCAGACATATATGACAAATCTTTACCCAATTAGTACAGAGTTTGAAGGCATTAAGCTATTCTTCAAAATGAATTAAATCACTTACCATGTTGTTGTTGTTGTGGTTGTTGTTGTTGTTGTTGTTGTTGTTGTTGTTGTTATTATTATTATTATTATTATTATTATTATTATTATTAAAAAACCTTCTTTAAAGAAAGACTTTAGACCCTGTTTTATTGAATGCAAATTATTTACTACTTATATCGGAGGCAAGGGAACAATTGTGATTATCTTGAAGAACTACTGCCCAGTTTTTCCTGAAAAACAATAAGTGTGGGTTCTATGCTCTGGAAAAGCTTTGTTGAAAAGTATTTTTAATACCATAGAGGAATCACACAGAAGCTACAGAGAAAATGTGTTCAATTTTAATTGAAATAACTTTTTGAACTTCCTATCAGCCCCCAAGGAACCCTATCTATCTACTGTAATTTTAAGAACAATAATACATTGGGGGGAAAAAAGAACAAATATTTTAAAAAGGCAAGCAGTTTAAAAACACTTGTGAGGCAGATGTAACAAAACTATAAAGAAGCGATGAAAATAATCCAATCTCCCTGAAGAGAGTTTTACAAATTGGGCAGCATTATAGGCAAGACATTATCATTAGTATTTCTCTTGACTGTGGTGTGTATTAAAATGCATTATTTTTAAGCTCATCACTATAGGCAGTGATTGGTTCAGGATTTCTACAGCTTCCATGGAATCAGATGAAAAAGAAAAATTTAGGAGAATATCATCAACACTGAAGACTGTGAAATTCTTGAATCAATGGTGAGATTTTTTTTTTGACATGGTTGAAAATTTACTTCAGAGAAATCAAAGTATTATATGTATAGGTATTATCAGATTTGAAAGGCATTGTGTTTCGTTGATTGAATTCCTCCTAGGAATCAAGCCCACAGCTTTGGAAACATTAGGCACCTCTAGGGTGTCAGAGACATATTTTCTGGAGATTCAGGTAATCCTTGACTTACAACAGTTTATTTAGTGACCGTTCAAAGTTACCATGGCACTGAAAAAAATGACTTATGACCACTTTTCACACTTAGGACCGTTGCAACATCCACATGGTCACGTGATTTACATTTGGATGCTTGACAACTGACTCACATTTATGACAGTTGCAGTGTCCTGGAGTCATGCGATCCCCTTTTGCAACCAAAGTCAATGGGGAAGCCAGATTCACTTAACAACCATGTTACTAATTTAAGAACTGCAGTGGTTCACTTAACAAATGTGGAGAGAAAAGTCGTAAAATGAAGCAAACTCACTTAACAAATATCTCACTTAACAACATAAATTTTGGGCTCAACTGTGGGCATTAGTTGAGGACTGATTACCTGTACCATGGACTGAACCAAGAGTTTCTCTGTGCAAATTATATATTCTGTCACTGAATTATACCTCTTTACTTTTATCCTGCCTGGACAATGGCTTATATGCTTATGATTTTGTTTTGAGATGTACAATGGACTATTTCTCTAAGATATGCATTGATTATTTTTTAAATGTGCTAATATATTCACATGACACAAAAATTAATTATCTTGAAACTGTCCTATAAGTATTTTAAATAAACACACATCAATTTTAAGTATGAATGATACAATTTTTGCTACATAAGGCACTAAAATAAGACACCCATTTTGCAGCTAGGACTGAGTTTGCTACTGCTGTCCTTATTAGTTTATATCATTGAACAAACAAGAAAAAACACTGACGTAGAGTAAAAAAGATTGAGTAGAGATCAAGCAAAGTCTTTGGGTATTACTAGGCAGAGGCTTCTGGTACTACTGATTAAAAGATACTTCACTGGATCCATAAGCTTATTTATATCCATCAAGCAGGGTTGAAGAACTTGCAGATAAAAATGGCTGAAGTCTTGCAAGATTGGAAAATCTTACAATATCTCAAAGGCAAACTGCGAGGTCATGTAAGATATTGGAGAATGTATGGCACTCTAGCACAATAGCTTGTGCAAATGTTGGAATAAGATTACATTAAAAATGCAAATCAATTTTGATGGAGTTAAATGTGTGTTTTGGAAGTGGGTGATTAAACTAGGAATTAATTGTATTTATTTACTAGATTTCTAAGGCTAAATGAATTTCCACTTGCTAAATGACTCTGGCTGGCTTAAATGTTTGAGAGCAATAAAAATCAAATATTACATTAAAAACCTATACCAATATACCCAAAGATTAGGAGAATCATATTCAATTCTTGCTGGGAATTTACAGAAAAAGTTGGGTCTTAAGTTGGATCCTAAAAGCCAGCTATATAACTCTTTGGAGATCCTGTTCCAAAGAGTAAGACATACCTCCTGGGTTCCAGGAGAAAACAGTTCTTGATTAATCAACTGCATCTAGAGCATGATGACTTAATCAGATTTTATAGAATAGAATAGAATTTGTTATTGGCCAAGTGTGATTCCTTGTGGACACCCAAGGAATTTGTCTTGGTGCATATGCTCTCAGTGTACATAAAAGAAAAGAATGGGTTGAAACAATTGGAGAAAGCTGGTTCTTCAAATGCCCAAGCCACGTGCCATAAATGGAATTAAAAATTAAAGTAATCAAATGATTTAGGATGAAAACGAACAAATGCTCAAAGGAGTGTTTTACAGATTAATACGGGCTAGTGATATGGAAGTGAATGCTACAAATGATGCTTTCAAAAAATTGATGAAAAGGAAATCATAAATTGAGAGAGTTGAAAAATGATGAGACAAGATATGGATGGTGGAACTGAGTAAACGTTAAAACATGGATGTAGTTTGCTTATGACTTCTTTTAACGTGTCATAAATGTCAATGAGCTGGAGAGTTTGGGAACATCTGGTATAGCGAATGCTGTTGGTGTAACCTATTTCAGCCTAATTTCCTTTTCTTTTGCTTAATATTTATTATTCCTGTTTTCTGGCTCTGCATTATGCTGCTACCTGCAAAAGGGAATAGTGTGATGGGTATGTATATGTGCATTATTTAATATGGCCTGTATGCCACTTCTCTGCCTGCAACATTTTAAAGAGAAAAGTAATCCAAAGGGATATCATGAGATATAATGGCAATGAAAATAGTCAACTTTAAGTACACTTACTGTTACAGTATTCCTCGGTTTTTGTTTTTGTTTTTCTTAAAAAGGAAAGACTTAACTTCCACGGAAGAGAAAATATTAAGAGGAAGCCAGAGGACACAAAGAGGAAAATGTGAGTGTGGAGTCAGCTGCTTTTCCTCCTGTTGTTAAGCCCAATTTCCAGAGCTAATCTTCTTTGCTCTTCCTTTCACGAAACATTGATCTGCAAGTTTTGCTTTGCCCTACTAGAGGGGAACATTTTCCTGGGGGGTTAGCTATCAGATTACTTGTACATTTACGGCTCTACCTCCGACTTAAAGATCGTGCATTTGTTCTGCATTGTTAATACATCTGACTAGGACTGGGGGGGTGGAGGCAGGTTGAAAAAGAAAGCATTGCAGCAGAGTACGGAGTGGTGGGCAGGATAAAATCCAGGGAAACAGGATTAAACAGAGGGTCTGAAGCTGACCGATTTCCTCTCATGGGTCCCTTCCCTCCTACCCCTACTTTCAATTTAATGTCTGGCATTTCATTGATTCGGTAAACATAATACCCGTTTTTAAATGACGGCTTATTATGAAACGATGGCTATTTTATATTGCATTGATTGGTTGACTCTATTCACTTCCAAACTGACAATCGGAGAATGGTCCAAGTTATAATTGACACCCATGAAGAACCAGCATGAAATTCCTTCTCATTCACCCTGCTCACTTGATCTAATTGTGTGTCTTAAGCAGGGCTATTTCTGGAGAGTAAAAAATATATCGTTTCATGAAATGTCAATATATGAAATACTGTATTTCTAGCAAATCTGAAATAGAGCGATCTTTAATTTCAAGGTGTATATATTTGAATCCTGGTCCTTTTTTCTTTAGGGATTTGAACAAATCATTTAGCCTCCCAGTCTCTTTCCAGGTTTTCATAATATTCAGTATTGAGTTTGATGGGAAATGAGGGTTATCTATATGAAGCAATGTAAAAAACAAAAACTTCATTATAGCTTATTGAAGGCATCATAGCATGAGCCCAGGCAAACAAAAAGCTTTATTCTGCAGTTTGGTTTCTGGACAAAGGTAAAAAAAAAAAAATCTGGGAAGGCAGCAATTATAAAAAGCTTCTTTAGTCAATTGAATACTTTAATTTATATTTTCTCAATTATGCAGGCTGAACAGCTATCAATATTTTGCAAACCTTGGGTGCAAAGTTGTTAAGAACTTCTTTTCCTTTTCATTTACAATCATATTTTTCTGTTTGCTATGGAAACACTGCAGCTATTTAGAAATATTATTTTATTTGTGGACAGCTCTTTTTTTGCTTTCAGATATTTAAGTCCTCAATATCCAAAGATCATAGGTGGAAGAAAAGATTAATATTATCTATAAGATGGCTTCATTGAATACATCATATTTGGGGCCAAAAGCGTGGTCCATAGTCCCTTAAAGAATTGCCACCGTTTGTGTTTTCAAGGACAATGTGGTGTCCATGGCAACCAAATAAATCACAAAAAATATTCCCTTAAAAAATAAAACTACCCAGACAGTACACCATGAAATCATAAATGCAAAACAGATGCTAGGCCATCTTCACTGAAGATTGTAATCTGCAAATGTACAGGAGTTTATGCCCTTGATTTAGTAGTTTAAATTTCAGCAAAGCTGTTTATATTCACTGTCAAAATATTTGTACTGCATATGCTCACAGTCCCTCTGTAGAAATGGCCTAGGTTTTTTTTCTGCCTCCACTAGAAGGGTAGAAAGAGTATCAAATGAAGATGTACACCTCCTGTTAAGAGCTGGCACAGGGCAGTTTCTGTCCTTATAAAACATTTGTTAAGGAATCATCCCATGTGTGTGCAGTTTATCCTCCTTATCCTAGATAAGTATCAGAGGTGGGTTCCTCCCGGTTTGGACCGGTTCGCCCGAACAGGTAGCGACCCACTGGTGATGTCACGATGATGTCACAGATCTGGTTCGGTCGGTGCCGGTCCGTGGGCACCGCCATCCTTTTTTTTAATTTGTTTTGAATTTTTTTGGATTTTTTTTTAAAATTTCTTCTGCGCATGTGCAGAAGCCGAGTTTCCGGCACTGCACATGCGTTGCCATCTTGTTTTTGGCTTTTTTTTTTGAATTTTTTTTTATTTTTTTGCACTGCGCATGCGCGGCCACGAGGCACGGCCACGCAGCGCAGGAGGAAGCGAACCGGCAGCGAGGTAAGTTAGAACCCACCCCTGATAAGTATCCTGAGCAATTACATTGTATGTGCACTGTACTTCCTAACTTTCTGCAGTCAGAAAACCAGATGCCTAGTCATTCAGTGGTTGCTGATTTATGACATTTTAAAAATCTCTCTTAAGGGCTGGTAGCAAAGCACATTTAATCAATGTATTAATCAATATTGTAATGTTAAAATGTCTTTAGCAATCACAGTGTACAGGGTTTCTTGCTGAAAATACCAACTGTTCAGAGAGAATTAATTGAAAATAACAGTCCCAAATGTACTTTCTTATTCATAAATATTTTAGATCAGAGGTGAAAGTGAGGCTGCTGACTCTGTAGATAAATAATTCCAAAGATTTCAAATTCGGAAAACTAACAATCTTCCAAAGAACTTTTAGAACAATGCTGTATATGGTTTAAACAATGCACAATTTTGCAGGTGATTGAATTCTTTAAATTATTTGGAATTTGTGTCTTAGCAGAAACAGTTTTAATTCTTTTACTTTGTTTAAAAAAACTACCAAGTCATTTATAGCTTCCAAAGTCCCTAATCATCATTAAAAGATTTTTTTAAAAAAATGATAACACATAAATATACAAAGCAACTTGAAGAAAGGCTATTTTAAAGAATTGTTATACATTTACATTTGAGAACCTTTTGTGAACATCAGGCCAAATGATTTTCTTCAAACAGCCCTGTTGCTACCATTGCCACCATCAGCAGAATTTCTATCTCTTCTCCTTTGACATTCAAACACCACAACAACTGGCTTTGGAATAGGGACAAATAGAACTTACATTAGCTGCAAGAGCAGCTACAAAATGCAAAAAGGCAACCAAGAAAAATCAAAGCGCTGCTATCTCCTTTCTCTAAATTTTTGGGAGAAATCAACTTCCCACATATACTTATGGACAAAACGAGTAAAAAAACCCAACCACCTTAAATTCATTACTGGAGGGTTCTCAAAGGATCTGTCCAAATTGATGGATGGTCAACAAAATGGCAGATATGCTTCAAGTTTGCTTTTTCGACAGTAGTGTTTACTCCTGTTTAATTTCATCTGTTTGTGAAGCTTGATTGGGGTTAAAAAACAAAAAAACTGAGGTGACATTGCTTTATCTTTTGGAGCACCCTGACACACACACACACACACACACACACACACATTGGGGCCAGGGAGTTAAATAAGCCTGTTTTTCAGGAGCGTATGGATGAATGCTACAGCAAGCATGGTATGTTTCTGGCTTTTTGTGGAAGTTTTTGTTTTAATTGTTCACCTCCCAGAGTCATATGTCATGGGATGAACATATAAGCTGAATTAAATATCAATCAATTAATTATTCAATCAAATTTCCCCCTTTTTTGTCAAAAAAGCCCCCATATTGCTTATTAACAGCAAATGGAAAGGCTTCTATTTTCCTATATTTTCTTGCAAAGAATAATCATATGACTTCCAATAGTTCACATAATGCTGCATGAGCAGGTGTGGAGAATGGAAAGTGCTCTATCTCCATGACCAGAGGTCTCCAAACCTGGCCACTTTAAGACTTGTGAACTTCAACTCCCAGAATTCCTCAGCCAGCCATGCTGGAAGATATGTATGGTGTGTTTTTTGAGCAATTGGTAAATTGATAGGATCTAATATAGATCAACCCAAGCTATGCCATTTCTACATATCCTGAATGCAATGCAGCACATCTCATTCTCTGCTGTTGGGGATGGGCTGGAGTAAATGTTAGACTGTAGTCTGTAAAGCCTACAAAAGCAATACATATAATATTCTTTGCAGTTACAATGTACATGTGTAACACACATCCCTCATAATAGTTTTTCATGGGTGTTCCATGAAAAAAAAGAACTGGGGATGCCACATTTATGGAATATTTAGAAAGAAAATAGCTTTGAACGAGCGTGTTAACAAAGATTTAGCAAAGCAGCAGGAAATGAAGCTTGAAATGGATTTTTTAACACTGGGTTATTACAGTACGCTAGCAGGAAAAAAAATACATATATAAGAACTGCTGCAGTCAGAAATGAAAGAACAAGGAGCAGCTAGCCCACTGAAGATGTACATTCTGTAATAGTGGGTGAAATAATCTGAGAAAAAACTTGCACCCACCTGACTTGCTCAAGTGGAATGATGATATTGAACATGCCACAAGGATGAAAATGGAAATGGTAAAAACTTGCACAATGCTGCCTTCTATTCTTAGGCCGACTACATGCAGTCACACACATTCATTTAGAAAGAAGTTTTACAGGAACATACAGCATGTCTTCTTTTTTTTCCCCTTCCTGGAAGACCTCATGGGGAACAATCATTCCGAAATATTATTGTTTCCTTTTCATTTATTCCAGTTTAGAGTACTTTTAGTTCTGGTTCCTTACAATTTGCTAGGTGATGGCTTTTGTTTCATTAAATGCTGAGATTTTTTTTCCCAAAGTTCCTGGATAGCATTTATATCCTACACCGGTCAGTTTTGCCAAACCGTTACCAGAAGTAATCTTGTAAATCGAGAGTATGGTACCAGGGAGCACTATTTAGAATGGATCAGAGCAAGAAAATATTGCTTCGATAGGGTCTAGGCGCCAAATGAACAAACTTTATAGGAGTTCCATTTCTTCTTAGCTGGTCATTATAGCCCTAGTTCAGAGCATCTAATGAGGAGCTGTCAAAAACGTATGTTTTATTGCCATCTGCAACGTTGGTTCCTATGGTTATGGCAGTGATCCTGATGGGTATGAAGCAGTCAAGCTTTCTTCCATTGATCCAATGCTGTGACCTCTTTGAAGCACATTCTCTTGGGCGATAGTCTCAGACGGGCTATCAGCAACTTTTGGGGGCCTTGGATCTATTAACACCAATAATGGAATCATCTTGTACTTCTGAGGTCTAAACAAGTTCTGAAATAGTGATTTTGAGAAAATAATGGGACAATAAACACGTGAATTTATATATCAGGCATTGTTCTGTGCTACCAATTAGACACTCAGAGCCAGCTACTGATTCAAACTCAAGGGATTTTTTGCACTTGAAAATCTTTAGCTGAAGTAACATAAACATGTTGACATCTGTAATCTTTCTATAGAGAAAACACAAAATATTATTCTTCGGGTAGTTCAGAGACTCAAGACACCAGTTCAGAAATGATCTAAATGTGGTTGGGTTGTAATCCAAAACTAAGTTGAGTCGTCTAAGAATTCTGAAATTGTACACAGATCAGTTTGAAGAAGAACATGGATCATTTACAAACAGAGGTCAAACTGCAGATTTCTTGATAAGTTTCTTCTTTATAGATTTCTTCCTAGGAGTTTGACTAATTTGCCGAGTCACCTTTTTTTTTTTTTTTTAGTTGAAGGCTTAACTTCCTTTGCTCTTCTCTTCTTAATTTGCAATTTGTTGCTGTTTTTGTGTTGTTGCCTAGATCAGGCCCTAGATTAGCTGACTAAGTTTGCACCTGGATTTCCTCAGGTATGCTGTCTCTGCTGATTCTTGCAATGCAGGTTGAGCTCAGTGTGATTAAGGTCTTCAATTTCTGAATCTGAAGACTCAGACTGACCCCTAACAAGTACGCCTTGAAACTAAAAGCAACAAAGCTAATATAGGGGAATAAACAAACAAATGGCCACATTTGCTATGAGAAAAGAAAAAGTGAACAGTTGTGCCTTGTTAAAAGGAGTTAAAGGAAAGGTAAGTTTAAAATATTGTTAATTATTTAGATCAGTGTTTCTCAACCCCGGTCACTTTAAGAAATGTGGACTTCAACCCTCAAAATTTCTCAGCTGGCATGCTGTCAAGGGAATTCTGGGGGCTGAAGTCCACACCGTAAAGTTGCAAAATACTGACTTAGATACTTCTTGATTTTTTTCTTTTAAAAAATCTTCTTGAAATATAAACAGCAAAATTTGTGAGATGTCTTTTTGGAATGAAACTAGATCTACATAATGGACAAGTTTATTTAAAAAAAAAAAATTATATGCACACCCATCTTATATGACACTTGGAGGCTATCAGTAAATTGCAAAAACTATATTAAAAGGCTTATATGAAGAAAGCAGAATACTCCATCTGAAAAAAAGGATGAAAGGCATGGCAAGAGGACACTTTGCATAGTCAAATTGCAGGGCAACATTAGTTTTGCTTTGTCCTCTACTGTGATGGGATACATCTTGGGATCTTAATAGAAGTTGTGTTCAGTTTTATGAAGGAACTATATAAATAATAAGCAAAGGGGGAACTCTAGGTATTTTGGATTCTAAACCTGGTTATATATGGACACTCAGAACAAATAACAGGGGCTTTTGCAAACTAAAACAGTAAGTCAAGAAAGTGTAAAATAGTATTCATTAAGTATTGCCATAGGCATGCGTACGTGACCACATGAGCTTTGATCAGCCAGGATGAACAACGTCTATTTGTTTAAAAATTACATTACATTTCACTTCAATTTTCTTTTTATATCTGGATGATGAAATTAGCATATGGCTTCACAGTTATTGTTAGTTTTCCAAAAAAGATGCACATAAGCTTCCTATTTAGAGGATGTATTCATTTCTACTTGTTGAGATGATATAAAAACATGGCTGAGATGTTTAAGTGTCACAAGAATGGAAAAGCAGAACCCATCAGTGATATGGGTTTTCATCAGGGTGCCATTAATTAATGAATCATGCCCCCTCAAGTTCTTACATGTTTAATGATATTTACTATCAAGATCTTAGACTTTCATATTGATACAACTGTTCTTTCCAAAAGTAAGTTTTCATTAAGGAAGTCATTGACAAATAGCCTTAAACCACTGAAGCATACCACATATGTTTCCTTGTTAGTTAAGCTAGCCTTGCTAATTGTGTCCTTTTCTTAGAGATCTCTCAATCATTTCCGCTCTGTGGGAAAATAGATGAACTTGTGAAAGATAGGTTGGGAAGCTGCCTATAAAGTCAAATTATATATACAAAGAACCTTGAAACAATTTGCGTTTAGAAAGGATGAATTCAGTCCCTTCTTATATCTTTTGGATCGGTTTCAATGGTTGGAAAATAAGCATTTCCATTTGTAATGCAAATCTTGTGCTCTTCTAAGAAAAGGACACACAACGAAGCTATTACAGTTAAGGTAAATGTTTATTGTTGTTGCTACTTGAGTGAAAGATTTTGCACATGACAGCTGAGAGCTTTAGGATGGATTCATAGTTCTAATGTGACCTTCATTTATCTGAATAAGTTAAGACCTATGTTTATACAAGCCACTATAAAATCCACTTAACCAGGCTCATCAGATTTAACAAGTATGGCTAAGGTCCAATGTTGCCATTTCAAAAATCTGTTAGTTTCACATCCATGGGACTTGGCCTGCTATGGCCGTTTTGTATATGTATTTAGTAAAATACAAGCCAAATATTTTTCTGTGTAAATTTTAAACCATATAGTCCACTTCTTCAGTCTGTACTATACAACAACTGCTGACAACTGCATGTTGTAGAACTCTGAGCAAAAACTCCACTTTTCATCACCCTTATTAGAGCCTGTCTTCTGTTTAGTAGTGCCCAGAATCTGAGAGAGAAAAAAATACATAATGTATTTCTGTCTTAACTTTCAGTTGACCACATACTGTTTGTTTCTTAATTCAAATGTGTTTCCAATGTTTTGATGATCAGTTTTGAAGAAAATCTCAGGGCTGTCTTAACGCATGGGCCTGATGCGCACTTGCCCGTGGGCCCCACGAGCATAGGGGCCCCATACTAATCTGTGTATGTTAACCCTTCAATGCACCTTGTATCATATAAATATAGCAACATATTTATTACATTTTATGCATTTTTTTATTGATACTAACATGCAAATATATGTTTAATTTTATCGTCCATTTACATTTTTATTCCTGTAAGTAGTTGTCGTAGGGGCCACAGTACAATGCTTTGCCCGGGGGCCCATAATGCTGTTAAGACAGCCCTGGAAAATCTGACTAATATTGCTGGACATTATCCAAGCTCACATACTACACTAAAACTAAAACTGAGTTTCCTTGAATTTGGCTGAGCGTCTTGTGTGAATCTGGCATTGCAGTTTATAAACCAGAATTTATGAAGAAATGTTGGGGTAGTGCTAATCGGTGTTCCATCTTTTAGCTAGGAATTCTGTGGTAGCTTACTTGACTCTTGGATTAAAAAAAAACTTGATTATAATGATGATAGATAAATGTAAATGGCCTCAGTAAAATCCACAAGTTCACTGTTTGTTTGATTCCTTCCAACAATACCTGAACTGATGATTATAAAATATAAGATGTTGGCTCCTATCTGGCCCATGTAATTAAAAATTAGTTAAGGGATGTTTTCAGAAGACAGTTACAGGGGGAAAAGCAAGGGGGTGCTATAGGTACAGTATATTGTGACAATAAAGCACATTTTTAATATGTGTTCTGAGGGATAAGGGACACCACAGTCCAGGATGAAATACTTTCATTTTATATGATTTACATGGCTGCCCATCTTGTGAGACACAACTCTGGGCAGCTAACAAAAATAATAAAAACACAAAAATTAAATAGTGCAACAAACAAGAAACACCCAGCACCCAATTTAGCAATATCTATCCAAATAAAGAATAAAGCTATCCAACAAAAAGCAAATAAATTTTTCAAATAAAGACATTATAGGATCAGCCTCCCTATAAGGTAGTCCCCAACTTCCGACTGGCCGTTTAATGGCGAGTCAAAGTTATGATGGACTTTTTAAAATCTACTTACAATTTGTTCTTGAAGATGCAATTGTTGCCCTGCCCCCATGGTCACATGATCACATTTCAGGTGCTTGGCAACCTGTTCTCACTTACGACTGGTTGCCAAGTGCCCCAAGTTCATGTGATCACCATTTGCAATCTTCTCTGCTGGCTTCCCCCAAAAATCCATGGAGAAGCCTGCAGGAAAGGTTGCTAGCTGTTGCTGCCTGCTGAAGGATTTTCCCTCCCCTCTGTGCATGGGGCAAGGGGGGTTCCTGTGGCAAACTGGAGCTAGAAAGCTTGGGGCACGAAGATCCATGCTTCTTTACTCCAGCCCAGCAATGGATTTCTCTTCCTCACATGGCTCTGATCCCAAAAAACCAAGCTTCCTTTTTCCAGCTTGCCACTGGAGCTCCCTTCTCTTTCAGCAGGCAGCTCTTCCGTTCTGCCTGCTTAACAACCTGCATGATTGTTTAACAGTCATGGGATAGCTGGGATAGTTGGGATTGTGATCATTGAGTGAAGCAGTTATGTGTATATCTTGCCTAATGACTGCTTTATTCAATGACTGAAATTCCGGTCACAATTGTGGTCATAGGTTGAGGACTACCCATGAAGAGGGTGAGCCTTCATGCAACAGATAGCAAACCTGAGGCAGTCCAGTCTTTCAAGCAGTGATAGATAAATTTTAATTATTCCATATCCTCCTTGCATTTTGTTGAGGTAACTCTGAATGTCCCATGGTTAGAAAAGGGGAGTATACATTGAAATAATTAATAAAGTATGAATAGGCAGTAAGAGAAGAAAATTTTCTTTAATGAAAAATGCTAAATTTGGGGGGGGGGAGGGTTCTACTGCTTTTAATCTGTCAAGAGGACAAATATACTGTAAAGTTTGGCCAGGATATTTGTCTTCAAACTGTCTAAAAATAGTCTTAGCTATAGGGATCCTGGGAGTAAAGACAAGTATTGATTATTCTCTGACTAATGATATTCATACTTAATAAGGCTGTCGATGCTATTCAACATAAACACTTGTTCTGTCATGTAACATTCATAAACCACACTTTTTAATTTATTTATTTATGTTTTTTGCTTGAGAGATGAATGTCAAAATCTTTATTGTTGAAAACTGCAAAAGAGGTTTGGAGATCAATAACTTGGTCACTCACCATCGAACACAAGGTATCAAAAACATTGTATTTTAATTTCTCATTACTTACATGACAGTCATTACAAGCTGAATTCTCTGTCCATAATATTTCATTTGGAATTGTGTGGTCCATGGTTTTTTAAAAAGATCAAATATGGGTCTGTTATCATTCCTTATAGGCCTAAAAGAATTCATCAAGCTCTGTAAAGGAACTCATCAGGTTCCATTCTAAGCCCATCTCTTTAATGCCGTAACATCAATCTGTCAATAACTACTATGCAATTTAAGAGACTTTGTATATTCTTTCCCATTTCAGAATTTTATACCACATATGTGGAGTCTTGTTTATGCCAAGGCCTTATTTCACCTTTGCTTGGAGGGTATACTCCAAAACTTCCTCAGACTTGAACAAAAACGTTTGAATTAAGTTACATATAAATAAACGAATGTGAAATAAGCTACATTAAGGAGTATAATCTGACAGTAATTTTTGGATACAATTGGTGGGGGCACCCTAAAAACAGCCCTGATACCAAAGATTGTACATCATTATGCACGTAGAGTCAGGAAGTGGAAATTATCGTTTGAAATCCCCTGATTCAGAAAACATTTCCAATTTATTTTTTAAGAACACACACTTATGGTGAATATGGAACATCTAGAGCAGCCTTCTCATCTTTGTACCTTCGAGAAGCTGTGATTTATATATTTCTAGAAATTGTAGTTTTGAAACCAGGAAGATAACAAGTTTGAAACACTGGCTGGTTCAAACATAATGCTAAGTTTGAAATCATAGTCCAAATCATAATGGCTGGGTTTCCGTATCCTGTTATATCAAATCCAGACAAAATTCATCACTGCCTAGTATAATCTGTCATTATAGTCAATGTTTCACTATTCCTATTTGTCTTTCTACCAAAGAGAAACTCAAAAAGTATGAAAGCATCAACTACGTATGTTCTTGGGTCACTCCATGCTTTAAAACCAAAATTTCAATTACATCCATTTTTACACCTTTAGGCTGCTCCCAAATGGAAGCTGCTAATGTTGCATTTTTCCATCTCAATACAACCTTCTTTTTGTTTTCCAGGAAAAAAAAAATGGGAAAGTAAAGAAAATGTATTAATGTATAAATGTATAAAAGGGCCGTGACTGAGACAGGACTGTTCTGCAGGCATCCATTAAAATTTGTTTGTTGATTTGTTGAATTCTTTTAATCTTTTGCATATGTCTTCACTTAGCCAAAGAAGGAAACAAATAGCTGAATCGATTAATAGCTCTAACAATTAAAAACCTGTGATACTGTAGGTTTTTTTTAAAAAAAATCACACACTTAGTTTTAAAGGATTCCTTATCTTCTTATTAATGGTGTACAAATATTAAACCACATGCTTTCATAATCCTCCCCAATAAAGTCACATTTTTCTTTAAGTCCATTCCTGGATTTACTCAAGTTAGTTATTATTCTCTTGAACACTGGAATAAAAGACCCCGGGGATACTTGATAAGATTTTAGGAAATCAGCTAAATCACATAAGATATATAGACCAATACACATGTATTATTATTATTTCTTTTGATGAATAACCAAGAAGACATTGATCTCTCTAAAAGCCTGGGAAATTTTTAGACAGCAGTTTGGAGCTAATACTAATATTAAGAAGAGTTTTTAAGTTTCTTTTCAGATAAGTGTGTTAAAGAATATTAATTTTGTTTTAATGAATGTAAAACTAAATTTTCTTATTCATATTTCCTGTCAGAATTTGTCTAAAAGAGTTTGCTTTCAAAGTCATAATACTGGATTTTGTATTAGGTATCCCAATTTGAATGTCAACCTTATATGAAGAAATATGGATTTATCAAGCAAGAAATACAATAAAAAATGTTTTTGTTTGATGGAAAGACAATGCTATCTCAGACTTACTACCGGTATCTTGGATTGATATGTGTTCACTCCCTGTTTATGAAGTCACTATCAACTTAGAGACTGATCAATATTACTGCGTGATCATGGTTTAATGATGAATTTTAAAACTGAGGTATTCTTTATATGCATTCTTTTTTCTGGTATTTTTCATTTTTTAAAATTTCTGTATAACAAATATACATTTTCAGCAACCCATATACTAATTAGTTTTAATGATGCATTCAATTAGATTAGGTCAGATTTTGAAAAGAAGGATATATCAGAAATATAATTTAATAAAACTTCTTCATTTTCTCTTCAAGTGGAAAATTGGAACGTGTTATTGCAAACTCTAAAACAGATATCAGTGTGTTGAAAAACTCGTAACTACTGATATATGAAAGATCGGTTTATGTAAACATCTATCCATTAGTGTACCAGTGAGGAAAAAAAGACATGTAACATTTGTATCTTGGGACTGGTAAATGTGATATGTGGCTAGATGCTTATAGTTAGCAGGAGTTAGTATTTTGCTCCCATTACATTTTTTCTAGTATCTATAATAAAATTAGCTTATCTAAGTACTGTGCTCCTGAATTATCTTTCTCAATCAAGTTTGAGTAACAGTATGGGTGAGGTTTGACAGATTTTTTATTTGAAAAAACGTAACTGTCAAAAACAACAACAATGAACATGTGGAATAGATTTTTTTTATAAATAAATAATAGCATGATGGGATGAATATTTTATTATGATTTAAATAATTAACTAAACTACCTCAATTTTTTTTTTCACTTGTTATCCAAAGAATTACTAAGAAATAAAAACTCCATGCAAGTTGGTTCAGTAAGAAACAATGTCTATACTGTTACTTTTTTATCAGCTTATTATTTATAATTCACAACAGGAAAAAATAAATAAAAAGGAAAATTTACTGTTGCATCTGAAATACCCTGAATACTTAATAGATAGAAAAGAAAAATACCATTTTTGTGACAGGAGAAAATGACGGCAATATTTCAGATCCCTTATTTAAAGGATATAAAATGTTGGTTAGCACTTTACAATTGATTATGCTCCAAATTTTATCAGATGTTATCTTAGCAGAGGCTCATGCAGAAAGATACTTGAATAATTGATACATGAATGTCCCTTGATATGTGGCTTGTGGAAAAGACCAGCAAAAGAATTAGCATGGCCAGATATTTGAGCAGTTTTGGGAGATAAAAATTAAAATAAAGTCCATTTGGAATTCTGGTATGAGAAACTCAGATGATTTACCTCACAAGATATCAATTTGGATAAAGCTGTTCAATCCAATAGTCTAATTCTATCTTCGACCTCACACCAGAGTCCATAGTACAAACTGGTTTGCATGTGGGTGGAATTTGGCTGACATTAAAAGGTTATGAAGTGACTGTGAGGTGTTTTTTGATCATGTTGTTTTGCTGATTATGATGTTTAGTCAACACTAAAAAACTTACTGAGTTGTACCAGGCTCCTTAAAGATGGGTTTTGTACCTTGGCAAACAGGGCAAAACAAGTCAGTGTGATCTTCAAACAATGTAATGGAAATGGAAATTTCATCTGCTCTGTGCAATATCTGTGAAATGGAAGAAAAGGTTGATTTTTGTGAATGTTGTATAAAAATGATGTCAGTAGAGAGAGCTATTATTGCAATTATTTGAATTAGATAGTTATACTCTTTTGTGAAAAAGGCTTTCTCATGTCAGGTTTGGAGAACTAAGAACATTATTTTAAGGCTCCTGAGGACCACTTCATAAAGTTGTGGGATTTATAATTTCTAATGATAAAGCTAACATTTTGGGTTAGGCAAAACAGCCTCTTCTCTCCCACCTCCGTTGCATATTTACTATATGTTTATGTCTTGCATGCTTTCCCTACTTTGTAATCTCTCCAGGGTACATAGCACTGCCACCCTCCCAAACTCATATAATAAAATATCTTGAAACTCCTCTGAATTATTCTTGCTCTCTTATTAAACAAAAAAACAAAACAAAAAACCAAGTCCTGTGTGACATGTCTGTCAATCTCCTGGGAGATTGGTATTCTAATCTTAAAAAAAAAAAAAAACCAGAGGGAAGGAAAAATATGTTCTTACAACCCTTAAAAAGCTGGCGTTCTCCCAGATGTTGGGATAGGATGAGTCTGGAACCCAATGGTTGTGTTTTTTCTATACACTGAGGAGTGTTGATTCAGGATGCCAGGAGTTGTTCTTTATTTTTCCTCCCCCCCCCTTTGGTTTTTATTGTTTCAAACTATTGCCGTGAGCCACCCAGACTTATAGTTAATAAAATAGATGGCTTTATACATCTCTTAAATAAATAAATAATACCCAAACCATAATGGCCATACAGGCAGAGCCCAGCAACCAGATGGGAAGGATTATGCCTCAATTGGCCAAATGGAACTGGGCAGTTCCCAGTCCCTGACCACATCTGACCATTACCACACTCTGCCTATATTATATAGCAAATTTTGTGTTAGATGAATAAGAAACATACCACTAACCACCAGAACAATTAAAGTTGACTCTAGACTACATCAACATGTAGTCTTTCAAGACTTGTTTGAACCACACTAAGGCCAAACATGAAGATAAGCCATCACATATTCACTTCAACCATTCTCAACAGATTTTGGGCTTGTACCGCATGGTTTTCCCAGTTGCAATGTATGGCTGTGAAAGTTGGACCATAAGGAAGGCTGAGCGCCAAAGAATTGAGGCCTTTGAACTATGGTGCTGGAGAACACTCCTGCAAGTCCCTTGGACTGCAAGGCGAACACACAAGTCAGTCCTAGAGGAGATCAACCCTGACTGCTCTTTAGAAGGCCAGATCCTGAAAATGAAACTCAAATACTTTGGCCACCTAATGGGAAGGAACGACTCACTGGAGAAGAGCCTAATGCTGGGAATGATTGAGGGCAAAAGAAGAACGGGATGGCAGAGAATGAGGTGCCTGGGTGGAGTCACTCAAGCAGTTGGCGTGAGCTTAAATGGACTCCGGGGGATGGTAGAGGACAGAAAGGCCTGGAGGAACGTTGTCCATGGGGTCGCGATGGGTCGGACACAACTTTGCAACTAACAACAACAACAACCGCATAATGTTTCCTTAGGCATTTAATATGTTGCATTAGCAAAATATGGGCAGATCAAGGTTTAGATTTTGTAGCAGCAGGCAAATGCAGTGTAGGAATGGGTGAAAATGTACTGTAGGAATAATTTAATATTCTTATGTATGTTGCTATTGTTACTTTGAGTCAAATAGGGTCTCTTCACATGTGAGTTGTAAGCAGAGGTGGGATTCAGCAGGTTCTGACCAATTCTGGAGAACCAGTAGTGGAAATTTTGAGTAGTTCGGAGAACCGGTAAATACCACCTCTGACTGGCCCCGCCCCCATCTATTCTCTGCCTCCCGAGTCCCAGCTGATCGGGAGGAAATGGGGATTTTGCAGTAACCTTCCCCTGGAGTGGGGTGGGAATGGAGATTTTATAGTATCCTTCCCCTGCCATGCCCACCAAGCCATGCCACGCCCACCAAGCCACACCCACAGAACTGGTTGTAAAAATTTTTTGAATCCCACCACTGGTTGTAAGTGATGTCTAATGGGCCGTTCATTTGTCAGTCTGTGTTGAGATTTGTTTTTCCAGAGTCCCCAATAGGATTTGGTCATCAATAGCTACACAAATAGTGTCCTTCTAAAGGGAAAAGATTTTAATATCTGTTCTTTTTAATACAAGAAGTTCATACAATTTATGGGAGAAGGATTAATTCAATTCTGAATTAATGTAAACCGCAATCTCCTTACCAATTAATTCAAAAATGGATAGCTCTAACATAAATTAATAGTAATTCACAATCTGATGGGGGCCAAGAGGGATGCCACTGATTAACTAAATCTACTGTGGAAGAAGACAGAAATGATTCAGAAAGTTACTTCTCAATATTAGTAATTAGAAACTGTAATGATAGGCTAGCACTTATTAAATACTATGGTTCAACTAAAGATCACTCAGATGTTTTGCATAGATGTTTTGCTCATTATTTTAGTCTGGCTGTTGATCAGATAATTTTGGCTGGGGATTTTAATGAAGTTTTGGTTCTTAGTTGATCATAGCACAGTTCTAAGTAAATTGAGCTCTCATTGATTAAAAGTGGTACAATTTTAACTTATTGGACTTTAATTTGGTAGATATACAGCATCTTCTGATTTGATCTATGAGTATATTTTTTATTCTATTCTTCATAATATCATTTTTATTGGACTTAAAAAATGTTTGTTGGATTTTATTTGATTCTCTTGCAAATTCTAATCAAGATCCAGAAATCTTATCAATTCTTGTAAGGGAACAAATCTATTTCAATATGGTATGTAAATAAATTGTTATTAAATGGTTCATATTTTATATAAGAGGTGAAATGAATAATATATATATATTTTAAAATTAAATAGGGACTCCAAGAACTTCATCTATAGAACGTTTTAAGGAATATAATCAGGGCTGGGTTCCTCCCGGTTCGGACTGGTTCTCCCGAACCGGTAGTGGCCCGCTGGTGACATCACGATGATGTCACTGAACCGGATTGGTCAGTGCCGGTCAGTGGGGGCCGCCATCTTTTTTTTTTATTTTTTTTAATTTTATTTTTCCTTCTGAGCATGTGCAGAAGCCGACTTCCGGCACTGTGCATGCAGTCGCCATCTTTTTTCAGCTTTGGGGGGTTTTTTTGTTACTGCGCATGCGCGCAGGTGCATGCGTGCACACATGCCCATTAGGCGCGCCCACGTGGCGCAGGAGGGAGCGAACCGGCAGCGAGGTAAGTTGGAACCCACCCCTGAATATAATGAAGATCAGATTACTATTTATGCTTCATTTAAAAAGAAGAATAGTGATGTGAAACAATTCACCTCAGGAGGTTGTTGTTGATGTGAGGAGAATAGGAAGAGGAAAGAGCATTAGATATGTTCGCTGCTTTGAGTTATTTTTTAAAATAATAAATATAAACTACATTAAATAAAAACTTCATTGGAATTATATATTGTAATGTTTTTCTTTGATAAAACACAGTTTCACAGTTCTATGAACAATTGGATTTGATGATGGGTTATTTTGTTGGATGCTATGACCTTTGATATTCTATTTTTAGAATCCCTCAGCTAAATACAATTTTCATTCCATGTTTACTTAGTGTTTAAATGATGTGTATATCTAATCTGTCAATTAACTAGGGAAATGACAAATGGAATTATTTCTTCAATCATTAGTATATTACATTGAACTTGTGAAGGACACACCCTTTCTCCTCTTTATTTAATTTGACTTTGGAACCATTGGCTTGTTTTATTGGATAATCTAAAGACATTTTGTGTGAGTCTGAACTCACACACTGATAAGAAATATTGCAACTATTGTGTAAATATTGCTCAGATACAAGCTGGCTCACATTTCCTGGAGCAAGAGCCTGCTCTTTATATTTACTGAAAGTGTAACAGAGAATTGGATATTAAATGCTTTGAATGCCATATGTATATGTTATTTGAAAGCAAAGGTACTGGTTAGAATTTTTATATTGTGATCATTATCTTTTCTTAATAAATCTAAATCATCAGAGCTCAGAATGTTGCTTTCTGGATTGTTCATTTTCAATTTTCTTTGCTGCTCTGGAGTTCTGACAAAATTGGCTACTAACCAGGGGTGAAATTCAGCAGGTTCTGACAGGTTCTGGAGAACCGGTAGCGGAAATTTTGAGTAGTTTGGAGAACCGGCAAATACCACCTCTGGCTGGCCCCAGAGTGGGGTGGGAATGGAGATTTTGCAANCTGGCCCGCCCCCATCTATTATCTGCCTCCCGAGTCCCAGCTGATCGGGAGGAGATGGGGATTTTGCAGTATCCTTCCCCTGCCACGCCCACCAAGCCACGCACACAGAACCGGCAGGGAAAATTTTTGAATTTCACCCCTGCTACTAACCTAGGTAGAATGGAACACAAATTATTGTTATATACCTTATTGATAATTATCAATGTTCTTTACCAACATTTATGGACATAATACGCTTTGTCAGGTTATTCAATTAATTTGAATGTCTAATATATTCTTTGTGGGATCTAAAATGCCTATGGAACTTTATAAAAAAAACTAGGCCTCACATGTTGTTTGGATCTCTTTAATATCTTGGAATAAATATTAAGGTATTTTCATTGTTTGAGAGTATTTTTTTCCCCAATTTACTACCTCAGATTGATAATAATATAAATACATGAGTAAAAAAATCTCTGATTTCATGGAGAAGGATAAAGATAGATAGATAGATAGATAGATAGATAGATAGATAGATAGATGACAGACAGACTCTGTGTGTATCATAAACTATATTAATTCATGTTAAGTATTTTTAAATAGATTTTAGGAATTTTTTTTAATGGGATGATCAGATACCTAGGTTTTCTCTGCCTAATTTATACCTTTCACATGAAAACAGAACTTTCAGTTTTCCTGATTTTCAACTACCGTTGGACTTATAGTTTGATATAATTATTGGCCCTATTAAATATATACAAATATACACAGGATTTAGACTTTTTATTATATTTAATCAAAGAATCTGTAGAATACATACAGGCATACATACATACATACCAGTGGTGGGTTTCGGGTTTTGCTACCGGTTCGGGAATGGGAGCGTGCAGGAGTGTGCGCGCGCTTTGCACACACGTGATGCTTCTGCGCATGCGCAGAAGCTCCATGATGACGTTCTGCTGGGTGGGCGGAGCCTCCCGCCGCTGCTGCTACTGGTTTGCCTGAACCAGGCCGAACCGGTAGGAATTCACCACTGATACATACATACATACATACACATACAAAATTAGTTCCAAGGTAAATCCAATGCAAAACCTTTAAATATTTTAAATATATAATTATTTTATTTTCTCACGATTTTTAACCCAAAGATCCAGTTTTTAGAGTATAATTCTATGTTTCTCAAATTTCTGACCTTGTGTAAGTCAGAAGATATTTTTGGCAAGTAATTTTCTAGAAGTCAGATGCCATCTCCTGGGAATCAAGAAAATTGCAGATTCTGTACACAAGATGCTTCTTTTGAATTCACTTTTATGAGGGTTTTGCAAATGTCCAACAATGACTTTATCTAAAAATAATGTATTTTAATGATTGATTGTTTCTTGTGTTTCTTAGTCTTTCCATCTCACACAATGATCAGAACAGCTCACAAAAATAGGTTAACGCAGCTGACGTAAACCATAAAATAATTAAAAATTCCTAATTTCTTTCCTTAAGACAAGAAAAATGGGGCACACAGTTCCTATGAGGATGTTTTCCGTTACTTGTGAGTGAAGTAGGTGAAATCCATGTCTCATACTGAGTCCTAATTAACAAATCTGAAACAGCAGGGGCTTTCCTAACAAGGTTGTCCAAAGGGTGAACTGTTTATGACTATGAAGCTAGAACACATTCCTGTGTCCTCAGATCATTAACACCATCTTAACAGAATACAGACACGTACCTAGGTATTAATAGGGTATACAACATCCTCAGCCATTCATGATTCATGGTTATTGGAAATTCCCAGAATAAGAACACCAGAAAAAGCCAGCATCACTCCTAGGAAACCTAGTCTAGCTTTCAGTGGCATCAATCATAAACATGGGTCTGCTGATATCATCAAATCAGTACTGTTTGATGCAGTGGTTATCATCAAATCAGTTTGGTCTAGTGGTTAAGATATCAGGCTAGACACCAGGAAATGGTGAGTTCTAATTCTGCCTAATGTATGATAGCTGGTTGGATGACTTAGGGACGGTCATACCGTCAGCCCAACTCACCTACAGGATTGTTGTGAGAAAAATAGGACGAGAAAGGAGCATTAGATATGTGGGCCGCCTTAAGTTATTTATCAAAACAATAAAGACATGATAACAATTAAATTAAATTAAATTACAAAACCTCATGACTTTGTGGCAATGGGGTGATGACATCATTGCATATGTTGTCATTCTTTTTCCTGGAAAATACCACATTGGCTGAGGAACGGAGACTGTTAGGAGATAGATAGATATATAATGGATGATTCAGTACAAGAATTTTCCTGCTCATTAAGTTTCAGTAATATTACTCAAAATCACCAGGCTGCTGCATCAAACATTTGGCCAGGCAGATTAATGAGTTCACACACTATGGTAAAATAAAACTCCTTTGAGTCACAGTTTATGGAATATAAATATATTTTTAGCCAGTTTGGTCTAAGGCATCAGGCTAAAAAGCAGGAAACCTAGTCTAGCAGGAGTTCTAGTCTTCACTTAGGCTTTAGGCATCAAAGCCATCTGGGTGAGTTTGGACCAGTCACTCTCTCTCAGCCCAACCCACCTCACAGGGTTGCACTGGGAAAAATAGGAAGAGGAAGGAATATTAGGTATGATGACGGCCTTGAGTTAGTTATCAACATATTAAAGGTGTGCTAATCATCTAAAATAAAATAAACCACAACTTTATCTGCCATCCGCTAGCTTCCATTCTCTACATTGGTGTGGACATCTGTACTGAAGTAACATTTTCATCAGTAGCTTCTCACATATAGGTTTCCAGGTAATTGGAAGTTCTATCTTGCAAGGATCCCAGTACTACAGAAAGTATCATGCAATCAGCCATTCATGTCATGCACAACACAGATACCATTTTCAATATATGTAATCCTCAGCATAATGATCACTGACTGTATGAAGTAGGAAGATATTAATATGAACATGAAAGCCTACTCTTTTTTATTTATTCTCTAACACCATTCTCTGTATTGCTAACTAGGGCATACAAAACCTTTGCCAGACCAATTCTTGAATATAGCTCATCCGCCTGGAATCCACACTGTATATCAGACATTAACACTATTGAGCGGGTCCAGAGGTATTTCACGAGAAGAGTACTCCACTCCTCTACTCACAATAGAACCCCTTATGCCACCAGACTTGAAATTCTGGGCTTGGACAATCTGGAACTGCACCGCCTGCGGTCCGATCTAAGCATAGTACACAAAATTGTCTGCTACAACGTCTTACCTGTCAACGACTTCTTCAGCTTCAACCACAATAATACACGGGCAAACAATCGATACAAACTCAAGGTAAACTGCTCCAAACTCGATTGCAGAAAATACGACTTCAGCAACAGAGTGGTCAACGCCTGGAATGCTCTACCTGACTCCGTTGTCACAGCCTCAAACCCTCACAGCTTCAACCTTAAACTGTCTACCTTGGACCTCATCCCATTCCTAAGAGGTCCGTAAAGGGGGCTTGCATAAGCGCACCAGTGTGCCTACCGTCCCTGTCTTACTGTCCCCATTTATCTGTACTTACTTCCTTTATTTATGTTTATACTATACCTGCTATCTTGTACATGTTTGACTGACTGACAAACAAACAAACAAACAAACAAACAAACCATCCTGGAAACATTTGGCTATTTTTCTCTGGGCATAATGGAATTAACACAAATTTAGAAGAAAAAGTTATTTATGTTTAGGAATCCCATCTCATCAAAATATTAGCCCCTGTGGGGTAATTTTAAATGCTATAATTAACTATGCTTTTAGTTAGGCTCGTAGGTATTTCCAACAACTGAAGTCTTCATCTAAGTGAAGAAAATGTTGTGACATTACAATGCAAGTCAAAAGGGGAAAAGTTTGCATCCAATGGACATTGTCCCATTTATCACCCCTGCATCCCGCCCCCAATGCCCATGGCTTACTGTATTTTAAACAATTAAACATTAACAAAAGCCATGCTCAGCAAACCTGTGTATACAAAGCCGGGAAGCATGGGCTTAAGTGATCTTTCCAGAAAAGTGGGGGATGCAGCAACGGTCATAAGTGTGAAAAATGGTCATAAGTCAGTTTTTTCTGTGCTGTTGTATCTTTGAATGGTTACAAAACGAACTGTTGTAAGTCGAGGACTACCTATATTGATCTATCTTCATTTAACCCCATGGTACACTTTATAAACATGATTTTTTTTACATTTTAAAAATACTATTTTATCTCTTTCATGTTTAGAGTGTCAAACTTAGAAATTATTCTTATGAGCCATTTAATATATGAAAAGTAAGCATTTTCACACTGCATTTCTGAAGGGTAATTCCTTTCCCAGCAAGAATGAAAACCGTCAGAGTATGAATATAGACAAGATTCAAGGTACTAAAATATGGCTATTCTAACAATAACAATAGCTAGTTTCAAATATTAGTGTTGCAAACATCATAATTATTTCACTTTTCTTCAAAATTAAATCTAATGAATATATGAATACAGTGAAAAATAAAGTCAGAATATACATCAATATATTTGTTTTATATTTATAGTTTTAATATAAAACTATTTTTATAATAAAAAATAAATGACTTGTAATTAAAATCCCCTCTGTGTTATTGCATGATGTATGGTAGATGTATATGTGCGTGCACAACAGAACATTACAAATCTAATAGCAATAGCACTTAGACTTATAGCACTATAGAAAGTGCTTTACAGCTCTCCCTAAGCAGTTTACAGAGTCAGCATATTGCCCCCAACAATCCGGGTCCTCATTTTACTGATCTCAGAAGGATGGAAGGCTGAGTGGCTGGAAGGCTGAGTCAACCTTGAGCCTGGTGAGATTCGATCTGCCAAACTGCTGGCAGCCGGTGATCAGCAGAAGTAGCCTGCAGTACTGCACTCTAACCACTGTGCCACCGCGGCTCCTTATATATCACAGTGCTTTACAGCGCTCTCTAAGTGGCTTGCAGAGTCAGCATATTGCTTGCAACAATCTGGGTCCTCATTTTACTGACCTCGGAAGGATGGAAGGCTGAGTCAACCTTGAGCCGGTGAGATTCGAACTGCCGAACTGCTGGCAGTCAGTAGTCAGCAGAATTAGCCTGCAATACTGCATTCTAACCACTGCGCTACTATGGCTCTTAATTGAAGCATATTATATAAATATTACTGTATCAAAACAACATATTGCACTAAAAGTGAGAAGATAGAACAATAAATGGTTTACATGGTGAGATTTAATGATATGTTAAAGGACTGAGCCTGTTCTATAATGTTTTATGGGTATACCTTTAGTTTCCAAAAATGTCACTTATTATTTATTATTCTATATGTTTTTTCCTCTGATTGTATCAGTCCTGCTATATTTTTGGTTGTACCTCATCATATTTTCTGGTTGTTATACCTCTCTTCACAAACTGTGTAGACCTATATTCCTGATATTAAGGTACAAATGTTATGTGTCCCTGAAAAAAATACGAAGTGAAAGGGGAAAAAGGCAATTTTAAAACATCAGACGGTTGTATGTAAAGTATAGCAGCTGTCTTCTAGGTTGTTAAATCATATATGTTTTAGCTATAAATATTGGAGAAAAGCATTGCAAAGGAGCTATAATGTGACTGTCTGGTGCTACAGGGCTTAGTCAGATACAGAACAAAGCTTATTTGCTGCTTATTACAGCCTTTGATAAGTTTTAGATTTTATATCTTCTTTGAGCTACAAAGAAGATACATTTCCCCAAGAATATAACAGCATGACAGATTAGTAAATCAAATTTGGTCTATCAGCAGTCAGTTTATTATGGATTACTGATGGCTTCCTGTTCAGAGAAAGACAATTTAGCAAGCCCAAAATGACAAGCTAGCCTTCTGTTTATAAGGTGTTTTCAATATGCTAGAAAGAGGAAATAGAAATCAGAAATCAGTTTAGTGCCGTATCAGTATTGAGATTGAAAATATGAACAATGTTCTCTAAAATGCAGGGTTCCTTAGAAAGAAGGCATGTGAGTTATATAAAATGCAGTGATGTAATTCAATTGTCCCACTCTTGTACTATCCATGTGTTACACTGCAATTTCTGATAATAACCACTTAGTAATAGCCTCAGTTATGGAATTTGTAATCCATTATATACAGAGAGTAACAGATTGGAAAACGATAATACAGAGAGGTATACAAAAATGTGGGAAAACAATCCACTTTCCTTAAAGGACTGAAAGCATGCAGCTGTATTATTGAACACTCTACACACTGTGTTTTTCCATGCAATATTAATACGATCACTTTAATTAGTTTGTAGCAATCAATTATCTTATGGTGGAGGTTGTTACTTTGATAGCTGCTAGGAGATTCTCTAAGACTGGAAAAGACACTAGCAGCACTTGATTGACAGTCGCCGGTGGAAGATGAACTAGTGAGATGAATCCCACATCAAAGAAAACAAAACTATTGCACAATGGTTTTTGCTACTGGAAGATCATTTTCTACCTGATGCTACAAAAATTTAATGAATCCTTGTTTAGTTGGCTTTGACAAAACCTGCTAGATTCAAGTTTTGTTTTGATTTTGTCAACAACGGATTTTTATCTCAAAGATTAAATCTATTGTTTGATAAATCAGCCTGGACAATGTTTGCTACCTCACCTCAGAATTGGTACTTACTGTTAGCAAATAGTACTGGTTGTGTTTTTGGATTTGAAAAGATCCATTCACCAGTTAATGGACATTTATCTTTAATGGACACTTGTTTCTTCTTTACTGTAGTAATATGCCTAATAGATTAATAATGTACTGTAATAAGTAACTGTATTTATTGGGCAGGGGGGGATTGCAAAGTAGTGGCTGCAGACAGGAGTCAGGATCAGTGGTGGGTTTCAAATTTTTTTACTACCGGTTCTGTGGGCGTGGCTTGCTTGGTGGGCATGGCTTGGTGGTCATGTGTCAGTGGTGGGATTCAATTTTTTTTACTACTGGTTCTGTGGGCGTGGCTTGGTGGGCATTGTTATGTTCTAACTGTTTCAACTGTGTTGCATGGTTCCAACCAGGTCCAGCGTTTGAGCGGGAAAAAGCTCAAACGCTATTGGCTGGTCTATCTATCTAAGCTCCCTATAAAAGGGCAAGCTGTCAGACTGCTTTTTGCTGGTTGCTGATACAAGAGCTGAAATAAAGAGCTGCTTGGAAGTCTGTCTCCTGTCATCTCTACCCACTATCTAACAGTGGCGACGAGGGCTTGGGCCAGGAGAACTGTGACTAGCTTCTTCAGCACTTTCAACCAGCCAGGCAGACATCTGCCTGCC
>QLTV01004087.1:223123-238049 GCA_003457575.1 Thermophis baileyi | reverse complement strand
TATATATATATATATAGTATGTTTTATAAGTGATTACTTTAATTTTCTATGAAATTTTCCACAGCATGCATTGTTAAAATAATTTTTGGCAAATATAAATATTGATTTTTGTATAGAGTGTTATACTGATTTTCTATATCACTTTCTCATGCTATAATCTTTCTTTGCTGAGAACAATGGACGCCAGCAAATTCCATTTATTGCTCCCATCCATGTTGTGGCCAAATTCATTTTGGCAGATCGTGACACGGTAAGGCAAAAGAAATCCGTAACAGTTCTTTTGTGTCCTTACTTAAGCTACATCCAATATAGGCCTATAGGATTTGACAACTAGCAATGTTTCTAGGGTTGTTGGGGGTGGAATGGGATTTCTTGATTTTTATGTCATTTAGATATTTGGATTTGTATATTTTATTTTCATGAGTTAGTAAACATAGAATATGGTAGCTTTCCACTGCTGTAATCTGCTTTGCCACCTTAATGGGTTTAATTATAGTACATTTCATAGAGAAATAAATAACTAGTTGCTATAACAAATTAATGTGATCTATTTAACTTAAGACACTAGATTTGCAAAGTAACTATAAATACTAGTTCAACAGACCTTTCTTCTTGTATCTATTAAAGGAGCTATTTCAATCTCTTGTAAATGTTATGTGGCATCTTAACTCTATATCAACCTAAACTGAAATAGTAGGCATTATGGTTTAATCATGAACAAGTTTACTACAACAAACAATCTTGTTGTAAACTTAAAAGATGAACAAATGTATTACAGCATAGAATTCCAGATAGTGTGAATTCTAGCCCACATTAGACTGGAGTAAATAGTATTCATGAACCACAAAACTCTGTTGTTCTTAAAAGTATATTTAGTAAATATTATGTGGAATGTGGAAATATTATCAACAGTGACTGTAAAGCAGTTCCAGTTATGTTCTATGTTAAACGTAGGAACACAAGTACATTTTGCATCCATGTTCAATAGTTGCTTATCACAACAATCCAAGCAGGCCACCAATTCAGTTTTTAGTACTATATGACAGACTTCAACACAGATGAAAATAAATTCAGATTTTTACTTCCCATCTACTCAGAATTGGTTTCGGTTTTTTTGTAACAACAATTCAGATATACTGAAAGAGAGTAAACTAGATCACAATAAATTTCTGAGCAGATTCCTGATATAAAATATAGATCCTTTCTCAGAATCAAAGCAAAATCAATTTCTTATACATTTTTTTTAAATCTGATTCAGAGATGAAGCATTCTCAAAACCTTTCCCAGATGACCTTTCCTTCAGAGAATTATGCACACAGCCTGAAACCTAACGCACTATTCATGGAAGTAAAAAGTTCTTAGACAGGTGAATTGAGGACAGGTGCAGAGAGACTTTGACAGGCTCAAAAGACCAGCCAGAAGCATCCACAGTTACTTTAAAGTAGAAAGTAGCCCCAGATGACCCAGAGGCAACCAAGTGCCAGAAGTAGCAGTTTGGCAGCAGTTTCCTATCTAGTCAAGGATATGATGGTCCCCAAAAGAAGCATCATATACTCCTGAGAGTACTATGAACCACAAACCTTGCTATGAGCAACTGAGGTTGATTTGGACCAGCTGGGATGCAAGTGAAAAGAATATTACTGAAATACAAAAACAAGATTGATGGTATGGTATTCTGTACCTACAAGGGAAAGAAAATAAAATACAGTCATTTAAGAATGCATGTAGAAGCAGAACCTTAATGGAACAAGTAACAATAGAAACCAAGAATGACTATAGTATAAGACATAGGAATAAGAAAATCTATCTTCAAGTGCATAAAAGAGGATAGAAACAGACATTTTATAATACTGTAAATAAGTCACACCAATTTGGAAACAAATAGGTTATTTTGTGTATTTCATCTGTGTAAGAAAAATTACAGTTATTATTACAGAGAACTGAGTGGTGAAGATGCTCGCCTCCCACTCAGTAGGTTGAGTGTTCAATCCTAGGCAGTGGCAGATGTTTTTCTATCAGGGCGCAAAGAGAAAATATCTGCTGCAAACTTCGCGAAGGCATCAGGAAGGGCATCCAGCCAGTAAACACTCAGCTCCATTCAGTCGCCCCGACTCCACCCCAAATAAAGGGATTAAAGGGTCGTAAAAAGGAAAAAAATTACAAAGAACCAATCTGATGTAGTGAGTAAAATAAAGATTAATGGTAGAAACTGGGAAATTGAGTTCTAGACCCACCTCAGGCACGAAACCAGTTGGATGACCTTGGGCCACAGTCATTTGCTTATCAGCCCTGGGATGCAAGCACTGGCAAATGACTTCTGAAAATCTTGCCAAGAAAACAGAACGGAACAGAATAACAGAGTTGGAAGGAACCTTGGAGGTCTTCTAGTCCAACCCATTGCTCAGGCAGGAAACCCTATACCATTTCAGACAAATGGCTGTCCAATCTCTTCTTAAAAACTTACAGTGTTGGAGACTTCAGGGACTAGTCTAGGCAGTCATTAAGGGTCAACATGACTTGAAAGTTCCATCTACAGTGTATTCTTTTTTCCAAAGGGAGTGGACATTTTCCTTCAGAAGAATTCCAACTGTATACATTTGTTTTACTCTAAAAGAAAGCCAGTTTGGTCTAGTGGTTAAGGCACCAGATGGAAAAACCAGGACACTGAGAGTTCTAGCCCTGCCTTAGGCATGAAAGCCAGCTGGGTGACTTTGGGCCAGTCACACTCTCTCAACCTACAAAGTCAAATGCTGCATGGAACTGCCATTTCCCTATGCTGTAATTCAGTGGTACATTCTTGTGGTATTACTGCTAATAAAAATAGTATTTCTGTTTACAAACCAAAAATGTGAAGTAGCACACAAAGAGCACAGAAATTGCAACATTTAAAACCGATTAACTTCCATAATAACTGCAAGACTTGCCTTACATTAAAAAAACAAAAATTGTTTACTGTGTGGCAGAACAGAAGTTGGCTAAGAATAGCTGTTTCCTCCTTTACTCTCTTGTTTGTTATCTATTTTGTCTTGTAACTACAGTGAAGAAAGCAGGGATATCTAGATATAAAAGATGTTTAGACTTATTTTAACATATTTGAAAGTTACAGCTCCAAGCATATTTGTTTTCCTAAAAATCCATATACAACACTTGGTTGTATTTCCACTGAGATCCTTTTGCTCTAGTGAGCTTTGAATATGTTTTCTGTTCCTCAGATGCACAATATATTTGTGGTTGATGACATCAGCCCACTCCCATTAAGTGAATTACAGCCTTGTATTCTCTCCAGAGCCATCCCCATTCCTGAATTTCTTTCATTAAACAGACTGAAATAGAAAATTACTAGTTGCCCTATACTCCCTCTCAATTCGTAGGCAAAGTGATTTTATTGCTTTTGGTGTAGTTTGACTCCTAGCTTTTTTCACATTTTTGTGCTTCCAATGCAACCTCCCCCCCCTCCCCCCGACAAATGTATAATAAACATTATCTTGTGACATCATAGGTGTTCTTAAGAAATCCTACTATGCTATAATGAGGGCTACATTAATTTATATTCTCTACCATTTTTCTCATTTACTGTAGGGAAAGGAGTGGCAGAACCTGGGGGTGGAGTTAAAAGGCGGATCAGCCTAGAATCTCTACATAGCTACAAGTGGACTAATTCATTAACCTCATGAATTCCATTGACTCTTATCTAACTCCTAGCAGGAACTAACCATTAGTTGAGAATATTCCTGTGCATAGGCATGAGTAGCAATACATCAGTTTAACTGGACTTTTATGTGTGGGCCTGATCTTTCATGCCTGATATTTACAAATCCAATGAAATTTAGCTTTTTATTTTTTAAATTAAAAAATGGGGTTTATTGGCCCAAATGACCATGAAATGCTCTCAATAGGAATTGAGATCTGAGTCTTCTGTACGTAAGTATAACTTTGCATATACTAAGAACATGCCTTGCTGGCTGGAGGCTTGCAGATCAGATTGTATCGTATACAAGTTAGTTGGAGGTTTGTATGTGCTTGCAAGAAAAAGACAAACCTCTAGTCCAGTGGTTCTCAACCTTCCTAACGCCGCGACCCCCGCCCTGCTGCCGTGACCCCCGCCCCTCCCCACACGCGATGAGGTGACAAAGGGGGCGTGGCACCAGGGGTGAAATGCTCCCGGTTCGGGCATGCCTGCAGGTCGCTGGACAGCTGGTAGCGACGGAAGCGGGAGACTTCACCCACCCGCCCAGACGCCGCCATTTGGGTTCTTTTACTCTCTGCGCATGCGCAAAGCATTCTGCGCATGCGCAGAGGGTAAAAGAACTCAAATGGCGGCATCCGGGCGGGTGGGCGAAGTCTCCCGCTTCCGTCGCTATCAGCTGTCCGGCGACCTGCAGGCACGCCCAAACCGGGAGCATTTCACCCCTGTTGACGGTGGCACCAAGATGGCGGGCTAGCGCGCGCGGTGACCCCTGTGAAAGGGTTGTTCGACCCCCAAAGGGGTCGCGACCCACAGGTTGAGAACCGCTGCTCTAGTCCTTGTTTGGAGAAGGATTCATACTTTTTCAGATTCAGGCTCCTTCAGCATATGGAGATTATACTGACCACATCCCTACAATGTCACAGTACTTCCATGGGGTTCAAAGATGTTTAGCTTCAATCTTTGGCTAGACTACTGAAGAACATTGACAAGATAGCTTTTCAACATTTCCTCTAAGCTTTGGGGGAATCAATTTGTCACCGATGGAAATGCCCACCTCATTCAGCTTCCCAGAATCAGAGATTCTGCCCTGCTCTACTTCCTGCAATCAGTACCATGATGCCTTGCCACAATTTCGTCATCCTCTCCAGCCACTCTGAGCAGTGGCTTTTCTTTTCTTTCCTCTGTAATTGTTTGCCATTTTGCTACCTGTGAAATATCATTCTAAGGGAAGAATAAGGGAGGATGCCAGATAACAGCTCCCCATTGGCTATCTGAAGGTATACAATTTGAGTATTTGCAAACTCCGCCCAAATTCCATTCCAAGATTGACTAGTCAGATGCTATGGCAATCTAACCTATGTTTAAACACACCTTTTAAAAAGATGTATGGAAAGCAAAAGATTGAAGTAGCAGAAAAGCAGATTCCAGATCTTAAAAATAAATAAATCCCAAGCATAAAACCAGTTTGAAGGTGGAACCAACTACCAGAGAAGCAGTAGACTCCCTTTCATTGAGCGTGTTCAAGCATAGGTTAGACTGTCATTTGTCTGGAACCCTTGAATTTATATTCCAGCATTGGACAGGGGCTTCTACTCATGCCTAAATGTCCCCTTTTATCATTTAGTGAACTCTTAAGGCTAATTACAGATTGTAGTCCAAGTTATATATTATATATTCCAATCCAGGCAAATAAATGCTATAATGAGTTGCAGCAAACATTCTTAGACAGACTTAATTTTCACATTAGCAATGAAAATTACTTTTCTTCTTTCACAGACTTTTTCTAGGGGAACACTCTGTATCTCTTCAGTCCTACAGTTAATAGATAAGGCATTGGAATTTATGTATGACAGAAATTTCATACTATTATTCATACATCTCTGGATGACAGAAACATTCTGAGTTATGAAATATGGATGGCGATGCGGTCCTTGTTGGATTCCATTTTCTTAACACCCAGGTACATAGCATGTGGAGCATCTAACATTTGTTACAAAGGCACAAGTGGTAAGAAAAAACTTGCTACTCTAGCTGCAGATCCAGCTGGAGCAGTTTGACTTGTTCATTATCAGGCATTAGTTACGGTAACTCAAAGATTAAGCCTTAAATACGGTATTTTTTAAGAGACAACTTGAGAACTTTACTTGATGCAAAATGTCCCAAGTTTTCATCACAGGTTTTTGCACCAGTTTCATTGAATTTCCAACCTAATTTAAAATGCTTATTAAACTTTAAAATGCTAAATGGTTTAGGACCAGCTTACATCAGAATTGAAGTTCCATGGAATGGCAGAACTTGGGCCATAATAGGACTACTTTCTGTTGTTTATATTCAGTCCTTTCAGTGCAACCCTTTAACTGACCTATTTGCTATTCCTGTATCCTTCCTTCCTGTATAAATAGTTTATGGTATAGTTCATAACCTAGTATTTGATGTGCTGGGTGTACATCTGCTATAATGAATATATTAAATATTTTTGTGACTGCTTGGTCATAAAAACTTTACATTTTGAATATATAAGTAACAAAATGAACGAGATAAATATATTTAAAAGCTCATGCCATTGCCATTTCAAGGTCATTTTATTTAAAACAGGGAAACAGCATTTGCTTATTCCCTTCTCTCTTATATTTTCATTATTAGTTTTTACATCTGCCAATATTCTTCCTGCTTTTTGTTATTTGCTCGCAATTTATAGCTTTAAAGCCCATTGCATGTGCTTTTATTTTTGTAATGTTGATATGTTATTTCTATACAGGCTTTCCTTTCAATTCATTCCATCCCAGTGGTATACTCATTCTTCTGTTTCTCAACAATTAATGAAATTGTACAAACATCACCACGCAAGAAAAGAAAGAAAGAAAAGAAATAGCTACCTTCACAGATCCAAAGAAAATACCAAGCAGCTGCCAAATAATATACGTAATAAGAAACTAGCTGGGTGAGGAAAAATATGATGAGATTGCTTTATATGTCACCTTGAGTTTCTGAATAAATAAAAAAGCCCCACAAACTTTTAAATTAAGCCAGGTATTTAATTTATGGTTCTATGTCATACAAACCCAAATGATTGGATTAATGGTACAAATCAAGGTTATCCATGAATGTGTAATGCAAACACAGCTAAAAAAGAATAATGTACATGCTCAGCAAAACCCAAATTAGAACATCTGTTAGGAATTAATTTGCACATTTGTAATACACAGTGAGAATGAAAGTACACATACAGTACACACATTAGTCTATTTGGATAAGGAATATTATACAAAGCACATAAATGGAGCAAGAAATTCAGTCAAAAAAAATTAAAGGCATGAGATTATGGAGGAAGAAGAAATAATAATACAGTCAACCCTTGACTTACCACCACAATTGAGCCCAATATTTCCATTGTTAAACAATATAGTTAAGTGAGTTCTGCCCAGTCGGGCCTTTCTTGTCATAGTTGTTAAGTGAATCACTGCAGTTATTAACACAATTGTTAAATGAATCTGGCTTCCCCATTGACTTTGCTTGTCAGGAGGTCACAAAAGATGACTCTGGTACAATGCAACTGTCAGAAATATGAGCCAATTGTCAAGTGTCCGAATTGTGATCACATAATCATGGGGATGCTGCAACGGTCATCTGAAAAACGATCATAAATAACTTTTTTCAGTGCTGTTCTAACTTCGGTCCCTAAACAAATGGTTGTAAGTTGAGGACTACCTGTACTCACTAATCATTCTTATAAGCATTTTCTCACCTGAAACTCTTTTCCCAATAATCCTTTTTCATATTTCCAGTTAGCATATCTCTATTCATTTTTATGTCACTGTTCAAAATAATGATTTTCACTATGATCTCAGCAACATCCACACGATTCTTCAAGTCTAACTTTTTCATTGTTGGGAGATTATCTGGTACTTCTTTTTTCATACAAAGCTCTTGCTTTTCCTTCTTTAGAGTCATTTTACTGTTACTCTCTTTTTTTCCTTCTATGTCCTTTCTTTCATAATGAAAACAATTGTGCTTTTGGATATTATTTGTATACATATCTGATGCTTAAATCATCTATTAAAAAGAGAGAGAGGGAGACAGATCTTTTTCAAAGCTGCTACACAACAATCACAAGTGTAATTAATTTTTAGGTCTCCAGCTGGCCCAAATCACTTTTTCTACATTATCTCATTTTGTTCCCTCTTATCCATCCTGGAAACAATACTGTAGAATAAATTACAAGGAAGTTGATATTGGCTGAACATAAGGAAAAAAACCCCTAACATTATAAGCTATGCAACAATGGAATACAATGCGTTGGGAAAGGGCAGACTTTCTTTTGTTGAGGTGTTTAAACATTTGGCCATCTGTTGAGGATATTATAATAGTGAATTTATCCTCTGAACAAAGGGCTGGATTAGCTATTTCCAAGGTTCTTCCAAGTCTTAATCTAGGATTCTGTTCCACCTAATAGAATATTTTATACACACTGATTAGAGCAATAATAGAATATTGCAGTTTACCTCAAAGCCCTATGTGGTTCTTCTATTATCACTATTTACTGCAACTTAATGTGCAATAACACAATGTATGGTATCCTACTTTTATATACACCCATAATAATCTAGCTCAGGGGTGTCAAATTCGTGGTGTCACATTGTCATCACGTGATGTATCATGACTTTCCCCCCCTTTACTAGAACGGGGGTGGATGTGGCCAGCGCGTGATGCATCCAGCCTGCGGGCTGCGAGTTTGACACCCCTGATCTAGATTATATCAATACTTTCTGCCATATATTTTAGTCCTTTTATTTACAAGTAAACCTACACCTAAACTTCCCTATATATTTTCAACAACCCCAGATCACTCAGCTCAATTAAACCCTTCCCCCTTTTCTCAGTTTCAGACAGGCAATGTATCTATTTTTCTTTCATGTAATTTATTAGTTTATGCTCTTTACCAACACCTATAACATTCCATCACAATCTTCCTCCTCCCCTTCAAGCCTTTGATTAATCATGTTTTTCCACGTCTGGCCTTTGAAAAATAAAATGCAAGCAGTTTACCAGCCTTAGCCACACTCATGCCACTTTCTCTGCAATACTAAGGGAAATACAGCTAGTCCTCAATTTACGACCACAATTGAGCCCAACATTTTTGTTGCTAAGTGAAACATTTGTTAAGTGAAGTTGCCCCATTTTACAACCTTTCTTGCCAAAGTTGTTAAGTGAATCACTGCAGTTGTTAAATTAGTCAAAACTGTTGTTAAGTGAATCTGGCTTCCCCACTGACTTTGCTTGTCGGAAGGTCACAAAAGGGAATCACGTGACCCTGGGACACTGCAATCATCATAAACCTGAGACAATTGCCAAGTGTCTGAATTTTGACCACAAGACCATGGGGATGCTACTACGGTCGTAATTGTGAAAACTGGTCATAAGTCATTTCTTTCAGTGTCGTTGTACCTTTGAACTGTCACTAAACTGTTGTAAGTCGAGGATTACCTGTACTATAAAGGTCAATTTTGGCACATTTTAGTACTCTGCACCCATCCTCACCCTATTCTGAAAATTTGGATGGCCACTCTAAAGCCACCTTGAAAGTCAACTTTCTGTTGATTGATCCCACCACATTGGAAGTACTTGCAGTGTATTGACACACTGTTGTACTAATGAAAAAATTAAGTGGAGTTGGGTGCACCATCGCTGGAGGTTTTCAAGAAAAGACTGACCAACCATTTGTCCTGGATGATAGGAAGACTCCTGCCTTGGGGAGACTAGAAGATCTGCCTTGGGGGTTGGACTAGAAGACCTCCAAGGTCCCTTGCAGGCAGCCCTATGATTCTATGTTTACATCTGCAACACAAAGAAACTATGAAAGAATTTTATCCCAAAGAGATAAGGATGTGGGGGGTGGGGGAGAGAAATCCTCTTTATGCGATCTCAGTAAGTCACAACACAACTAATGGCTGAATCTTTACATCCCACACTTTCTACTGAATCTGTTGAAGCAGCTTATTCATTGCCCTGCATAGAGTTTTAGCAGTATCCTTATAAGGCAAAGAGTCTTTTCAGTCTTCGTGTCCAAAATCAAAATAAAGAGTGATGGAAGTTTCGCCAGCTGGGCCACTTGGTGAGAGACCCAGGGACTATCCCTCGTCAGTCAAAAACTTCGATTATCAGGATGGGCGGAACCAACCTGTCAGGTAAACTTGGAACTACAACTCCCAAAATTCCCCACGGGCGAGGGGGAGGGGCTGTAGCCGCCATCCTCTCTCGGAGAACACCAGGCCAAAGACGACTCCTTCCTTCCGATTCGTCAGTTTGCGCTTTGACCGGCCCCCCTCCTCCTCAACTCATTACCCTGCCTCTTCCTCCTCGGCTCGCGAGTCGCGCTCGCCTCGTGCCGGGTCACGTGGGCCCTCCGCCCTGAGAAACATCCCCGCCTCCTGCTCCTCCTCTCCCTCCCCTTCCTCTTCTCTGGGTCCGTTCCCTCTTCTACCCTCCCAGCCGCGCTTCCGGCGGTAGGTACCGTCCGTCCCTCTTCCTCCCTCCGCCACCAGCTGCGCTTCCGGCGGTAGGTAGAAATGTATTTGATTCCTCTTTTCGGAGCTTGGCGAGGGATGGTGGGGGTGTCGTTCCCGTCCGCTTCTTTCTCGACGCGACGGGCGAGGGTGGCGGTTTCTGTCTTTCCTTGCTCGAGCGGGGGAAGAGGAAGGAAGGAGGGACGGAGGGAGAGAGGGAAGGCTGCCCGTTTCTTTCTCCTGGTTGACTGCGGCCAATAACTGGGGCAGTGCAGTTAGGAGAGAGACCTTTGCAGAGCTGCGTTAGGTCGGCGGCCGGGTAGAGGGAAGAGTTGTTTCGAGTGTGAGGAGGCAAAGAAATAAACAGCCCACTTCGGCTACGGAGAAAGTGAACGAGGAACAACCTTTCCTACCCGCCCCCCCCCTTTGCTGAGAAGCTTCCTGGTTGGGCCTGGTTTTGGCCGGTTTGTAGAGCAGAAAGAGAAAAGGGAGAGGAGGGGGAGCAAACTCCCATCCCCTAAAATTTATCGCAGGCAAGACACTTCTGCTAGTTGCTAAATCGGCGGCTTTCTAGCTGACATCTGACCCATCGTGATTATGGAGTATGGCCCGTATTTGATCTGACCATCAGAAGTTAGAATCCACAACATCCTCCTTGCTTCCACAACATGCTCCTTGTAAACTTCAAGGAATCTCTGAAACTGTTTAATAATTTGTTTTGCTAGATTCTCCCACTTTGCTCTCTCCCCACCCACCCCCTCCACCCACCCCGAAATAAGTATGGAATACTTCTTTATTTCCTCAGCATCATCAGTCTGTTTCCCCCCAGATTTTCTTTAAATAGTTTGAAATCAGTTGCTGGGTGAACGGTATTTCTCTCTGCCCTAAACTCAGCCCTAACATCTGTTCCTTGAACTCTTTCCAAACAGAACTAAGGTGAGAAATGCAAAATTGGATAGTTGTAATCTGGTCAGAACTTAGGTATGGCTTTTTACCCTCTTTGCAATAGCTCCCTTCATCTTTTACTCCATTGTGCTGCCCCATTGCTTCTCCATATTGGAGTTGATATCTCAAAGAACAGATCTGTAGATATACGGTATATGAGCCTGGAGCCTCACTGAGACACATACTGATATCTCAAACTCTGTTTTCTACTTGTTCGTATATTGTTCTGTCTTCCATCGGTCTCCATTTCCAATTGAAGGTATCTGCAAACAGAGTATGTGTAATAAGTGGCCTTTCCCTTGACATAACAATTTTCATAATGCAGATGTGTTGATCATCTGAAATATGTGCATCTTGAGTAAATTTTGGATAGCCAATTGCTGGATGCATTATAACAGTGGGATATATTTTCTGCTGTGTGCTCATTATATATAGGCTCACATTCAGACATTAGGTATATGACACGTCTAACAGACCCACATTGGACCTGATGCTAGTTCTAGTTCAAATTACAGGAAGGGCCCTAATTGACAACATTAAGATACTAGAATAGTTACTTACCCTGATTTCTGCATGTATTTTCCCAATTTATCATGAAATTATTTCCTTAAATCTGCTTTTCAGAGTTGATAAAAATGTATACCCAGTGGACATAATCCAGTATGAGTGAATCATGTTGCTATAGGTTTAACAGGGAAAAGGTTTATTTTTTATTTTTGTATTTACTCAGCTCTGATTAAAATCAAGTGTTGTAAAAGATTGTGGCAAAAAACTTCCTTACAACATCTCATTGTCAATACTGTGACAAGTAGGCAAATCGTTGTTCTGTATTAGTACTTAGCAAATTCAGTTTGAAAAGACTAAAAATCTTAATACTTTGCTTTATGGTAAATCCCTGCCCCGAAAATTTTTAATCCCGCAGTTGTATTTTGGAAACTTAATGTATTAAATTAGTCTATAGGTAGTCCTCGACTTACAACGGTTCATTTAGTGACTGTTCAAAGTTACAGTGGTCCTGAAAAAAAGTGACTTATGACCGTTTTTCACACTTACAACCGTTATAGCATCCCCATAGTCATCTGATCAAAATTCAGATGCTTGGCGACTTGTTTACCATATATTTATGATAGCTGCAGTGTCCCAGAGTCCTGTGATCATCTTTTCTGATCATCTGACAAGCAAAGTCAATGGGGAAGCCAGATTCACTTAACAACTGGGTTATTAACTTATAAACTGCAGTGATTCACTTAACAACTGTGGCAAGATAGGTCGTAAAATGGGGCAAAATTCTCTTCAGAAATGTTTCGCTTAGCAACAAAAAAAATTTGGGCTCAATTGTGGTCATAAGTCGAGGACTACCTATATTATGATTTAGTCAGGAAATTGTGGCTAAACAAATCATTGTTTACTTTGCAAATGAACCCACTAAGTATCATTGTAGAAGTGAAGGAGCCTATATCTATGCCTATTACACAAGTGTTGGATTTGGAATTAAAAATTTGGGATTATTAATTTTGTATGAATATTTATCATCATTTGAATAATTAATATTGATAGTAGAACTATGTCATCATTATCTGTTGACTGAATCTTGATACCATATGTAATATAATTTTAATAAGCCTTTGCCTAATGTAGCATTGGATTTCATTTAAATAACAGATCATAATATCGAACATTCAGATTGTTTTAAAATTTTAGCTTCTTTTTAGTGCAATGGTTAAATTATAAAATTTGGCAATATGAAAATAGTGGAAAGACATAAATTTATTATATGATCAAATTATACAATTTGATGTGGTTTATATATGTATATATACCCACAGAGAAAGAGAGATGTGTATGGTGTGAGAGAGAAAGATAAGCTTTTTAATACTATATTATGTATTATATCTCAAATCCATAAATTATAATTCTAGTGATACATTCAGGCAATGTCCAATCTCATACTCAGATAATGAGTAAATAAAAATGGTCTTTTGAAGTATATTTAATTCAGTAAGGTAAAATATTTCAGTCTCCTCTGAATTATTAATTTTCATCTAAAAAATAAAAATAAAAAAATTTGGGAGATGTTCTTAATTTTTGTTCTTGGCCTTTAAAACTTTAGATCTTTTCATGAAGTATATTTCATTGCAACACTTACTGAACTGACTATAAGAAGAAATTATTGTAATTATTTTATCATTAGTTTCCCTGATTTTTTAAACTTAACATTTAAAATTGAATACATTAAAGAATTTCTTGGTCTTTTAACAGTTGCTGATATGGTGTTTAAAGTGTTGGGAGACTGAAGTTCAAGTCTACACTCACTCAGAGAAGCTCACTGATTGACTTTGAGACAGCTTCTACTTCTCAGATCACAGGGTTGTTATGGTAAAATACAGAGTGAAGGCAGGATAGAAATCTAACAAAACATAAATAAAGATGAATCAGTTTAGACCATTTCAGCCATACGTATCTTCTTAAAAATATGAGAATAGAACCATCTAAATGGATATGGGTGATTTTTGCTAGGCACGATTAGTTAATGAAAAGTATAATTCCATTAACATGCTTTGTCTTTGTAGATGGTGTTCTAGCACTGAATGCAGAATAATAATAATCTCTGGCAAATTTCAGACTTCTGTAAGTGTGAATCTTTTGGTCTTTTTCAAAAGACACACTGTTTTGGCGCCACATGAGGGATCATGAGCAAAATGACAAGGTATGTATCTCATTTAATTTGGGAAAAAAATAATGAGAAAATTGATGTAGAAAAAAGTGTGCATATTTTGTTCAATTTCTTCTTGAATCAAATTTCAAGATTCTTAATTTTGCAAAAGATTTGGTTTATGGAATTTTCTTTTTCCTTTCCCTTATATGTATTTGAGAAAAACAAAAAAAACCTCCACATTTTATAAGAATATTTTATTCCAATTTTAGCAATGACAAGCTCTTAGCTATTGTACTATCCTTTGAGTGTTTTTCTGAGCTAAAAAACAATGCCACAAATGCCTAAACTTTGTTTAGAATTTTTTCCCTACCTATATACCAGGGGTGTCAAACTCACGGCGGCATCATGTGATGTATCGGGACTTTTCCCCCCTTCGCTAAACCGGACATGGGTGGGCCAGCGCGTGACGCATCCGGCCCATGGGCTGGGAGTTTGACAGCCCTGCTATAGACAATTTATAAAGATTATAAAACAATATATTTGTTGTAAAATTTATACTGGAAATTAGAAATCTGAGATTATAGAAAGAGAATATTTTAAAAGGAAATATTTAAAGTTCAGTGACATTATAAAAATAGTTTGATAATAGGGATTATTTCATGTAGACTTCAGGGTATCTACATGCAGGTGGTTTATAAAACATGTTTGTATATAAAGTTATATACACATTCTACTGTCAAGGATGACATAATTTGCAAGAGAGTTGAATAGAATTTAGAATAGAATAGAATAGAATAGAATAGAATAGAATAGAATAACAGAATTGGAAGGGACCTTGGAGGTCTTCTAGTCCAACCCCCTGCCTAGGCAGGAAACCCTACACCACTTCAGACAAATGGTTATCCAACATCTTCTTAAAAACTTCCAGTGTTGGAGCATTCACAACTTCTGGAGGCAAGTTGTTCCACTGATTAATTGTTCTAACTGTCAGGAAATTTCTCCTTAGTTCTAGGTTGCTTCTCTCCTTGATTAGTTTCCACCCATTGCTTCTTGTCCTACTTTGGAGTTCTTTGGAGAATAGTTTGACTCCCGCTTCTTTGTTGCATCTCCTGAGATATTGTAACACTGCTATCA
>QLTV01004087.1:183299-221478 GCA_003457575.1 Thermophis baileyi | reverse complement strand
GCGACTTAAGTCCAATATGGCTGATCCCCTTGTTCACTTCTCTGCTTTTTGGGAAACAAAGTTGTCTGCTAGGTTTGTTAGGAGCCTGTTGGATCTTCCACTTGGTGAAGAGTTTGTCTCCCAGTTGATGTCAGGGTAGTTAAAATCCCCCATTACTATTGTGATGTGCTTCCTACCTTAGCTGCTTAGCTGACTAGCAAAAAGTTTATCTATTTCCTCTGTTTGGTTGGATGGCCTATAGTATAGACCTATGGCAATGTCATTCCCCCCTCCCCTTTAATATTGACCCAAATGCATTCAAGATTCATTGTTGTGCTTCCTCTGTTTGGTTAGGTGGCCTATAGTATACACCTATGGCAATGTCATTTTTTCCCCTTTAATATTGACCCAAATGCATTCAAGATAATTTTCATCATTGTTGTGCTCTATTTCTGTAGAGATGTAGTTATTTCTTATATATAGTGCAACTCCACCTCCTCTTTTATTTGGTCTATTTCTTTTAAATAATTTAAATCCCTCTAGCTGTATGTTCCATTTGTGGGTTTCATCCCACCAAGTTTCTGTAATGGCAACAATATCATATCTGCCCTCATTTACTTGAATTTCTAATTCACCCTGTTTATTCCTCATACTCTGTGCATTGGTGCATAGACATTTGAGTCCATTTTGATTGACCCTGTGTTTACTGTCTACATAACCTGTGTTGTGCCTGTTTAGAATAATTACTTTGTATTCCTTCCTTTATAGGCCTATTAAATTTACTTTTCATTTTTCTTTTTTATAAACAGCCTCATCAGTGTGACCAGTGTCCAATGTCATTTAATGTTGAGTTCAATCTTACATTGCACAAATGTACTCACAATGGGGAAGATCCTATGTGTCCTGTTTGCAACAAAAAATTCTCAAGAGTGGCTAGTCTTAAAGCTCATATTATGCTTCATGAAAAGGAAGAGGTAATTATATTTATTTTTAAATATTTGTACAATATGAGCATTTGAAGTTAACATGTCTATTTTGATATAGTCCTTAAATTGGTTCTTATTGTGTAAGAAAAAAAGAGAATATATTTAACAAGAGCCTAATATTTTCTTTTACTAAATTTCAATTTATTCTTAAATAAATTTAATAGTACTTACTTCCAAATAGCATGCACCGCTTTTCTTCTGTTTTACATCAAAGGTTTTTCAGGATCATAATATTACAAACAGAGATAAAATATCTGACTTTATATCAAATAGCTTTTGGTTTAACCCCAGCTATGTAACTATGATCTGGTTTTTCCCTTTATATACTCTAGTTCAGTTGATTCCAATTTGGAATTAAGATTCAAATTGATGTATTGTGATTTGAGTTTATCTATAACAGAGGTCTTCAAACTTGGCAACTTTAAGACTTGTGGACTTCAACTCCCAGAATTCTCCAGCCAGCATAGCTCCAGCCAGCATAGCTGGCTGGAGAATTCTGGGAGTTGGTCCACAAGTCTTAAAGTTGCCAAGTTTGGGGACCCCTGATCTATAACATTGGGTTTGAAAGTATAGTTTCAGCATCAGAATGGTTATTAGGGGAGTGAATGCAGGCAACTGTTTGCAACAGGTCACAAATAATGACAAGATCATATTGACGATCTTATTACATATTGAAAATTTTTATTTCCCAAGCTACAGATCTAAAAGCATATTTTTATATATATCTAAACTGCAAAATGTCCTGAGATTCAAGTGCGAAATCAGTATCTGATTTTTCATTTAGATACCAATTTCATACATATCTGAATATTTTAAGTTAGTTTGAAAAGTACATCCCTGACCAAAGTACAATAGGGTAAATCATGTGATTCATTGGATTTTATAAATATATCAGTGCTGTATATATTGTAGTTTTGAGAAGATTTTACAGATTTGCGTTATAACTTCTGATCATAAACTCCTGCATTTACTCGGCCTTTAGTTTGATATTGATGAAGGGGTAAATCCATTTACATATAGTCCTCAAGTTACAAGCACAATTGGGACTGGAATTTTGGTCATAATTTGTTGTCATAACTTGAGGTATGTGATTAAACTCAATTTTATGGCCATTTTTATTATAGTTAAGTAAATAACTTACTTATTACAAGCACAATTGGGACTGGAATTTTGGTCATAATTTGTTGTCATAACTTGAGGTATGTGATTAAACTCAATTTTATGGCCATTTTTATTATAGTTAAGTAAATAACTGTGGTTGTTAAGCAAGCCACATGGTTATAAGTGCAAACCAGTTTTTTGCCACAAAATGGCAAAAAAAAAGTATTCCAAAAGGCGGGAGTGGTGCAGCACTCATAACTTTGAGGACAGGTTGTAAATACCTTTTTTATACCTTGTTATAAATTTGAATGGTCATTAAGTGACTGGTTGTAAAGTCTGCTGGGTTTTCTAATTTTTTTAAAAAATTGTTCACTTTCCTAAATGTCATAAAATATACTTACACATTTCCAGAAAGTAATCAAGCTGGCACTACCTTTACAGAATCTCATCTGTTCAGAATGCGGAGACGAGTTCACTTTGCAGAGCCAGTTGGCCCTTCATATGGAAGAACATCGCCAAGAGCTGTCTGGAAGCAAAACCCACATCTGTAAAACCTGTAAGAAAGAGGTTGAAACTGCTTCCCAACTAAAGGAACATATGAAAACTCACTACAAAATAAGGTGAAAATCGTCGATTCTTTACATATGTTCACAAGCAGGTTAAATGATAATAAACTGCTCTGGTTGACTTACCATACTGTGTCGTTCTCAGAAGCATGGCTGGGTGATTTTTAATAGTTCTAGAAAAAAACCCAGATTTCATATCTTGTGATTTTTAATATCCTGGGGCGGGGGAAACAGATTATATCCTATGATGGCAGGGAATGGAATTGAGAGCTTGCTATCCCCAGATTTCTGAGGATATATTTTGTCCTGCTTATAATCAGAATAGAAAATGGAGGATATGTAAAGAATGCAGCAATTCATTTTATGTAAAGGATGCAGCAATTTATCCTTTGTTATGGAAAAGTTTTTACTGATGTCCTCAATCAGTAAAAACCTTTCCTTAACAAAGGATAAAGAATTTGGAAGTGAAATAACCTCTTAGCATTTATTGGAGTGAGGAGCTGACAGGAATACATTTTTCAGTTTAAAAAATGAATTTATGAAACTCAGAAAGTTTCCTGTAAAGGTCAATTGCAATTTAGATACCTTACTTATACTCTTAGGCCCAGTTCATGCATTCGCCGGGACATGCATTCCAGCAGTGTCCATGTGGAGCCCAGATGCTCAGTGGTTTATTATATTTCCCTCCTTTTTTGTGTGTGAGAAATTGGCTGAGAACTAGTCTGATGTAGCAAATTCCCTACTCTTTATCTCAGATACTGTAGACCAGGGCTGTCAAACTCCTGGCCTGCGGGCTGGATGCGTCACGTGCTGGCCACGCCCATGCCCGGTTTAGCAAAGGGGAAAAAAGTGTCGATACGTCACGTGACGCCGCCATGATGCCATGAGTTTGACACCCCTGCTGTAGACAGCATTTCTTCTTTCTATGAAGGACTGGCAGTGTCTCTCAATCCAGTCCCACTGAATGTATTTCAACAAGGATGGCAGCTTGGTTTGGAGACATTTTAATGTATTAATCAGGTAAACTTTAATTGATTAATCAATTAATTTATTGGTTAAGTATGCATTTGGAGTTTTTGTTTGCTAATGTACATGTGTCAGATGCATAGCCTTAGTAAAGGTGCTCCATATAAGAATTCTTATTTTAATATGGTGTTTGTTATCTGTGCTTTCTTTTAATTAAATTAGAACATCTCTTTGATCAAGTAGAAATGTAATTGCAGTCCTAAATAGTCCAAGCTTTCTGGACATTGATAGAAAAAAAAATGATAAGAATTAAGATGATCACTGTTTTGGCACTAATAGTGTGGCATTTGTTGCTCTTTGTTATCGGTGTCACATATAATGCTTATTAGAAAAAAAATATTTGGTGCATAATCGTAATTATATGTTAATAACAAGGTACCTATTTTACTGTATATCTGAACAAAATACTTAATTGTAATTTTGTGTATTATTAATAGTGGAAACAATAAGAAAACTAGTTTACCTTAAGATCTGTTGATGATTGTATGGTTAAAATAATGTTTGATGTTTCATTGTTTTTATGTTCATAGGGTATCAAATACCAGGTCATATAATAGAAATATTGACCGAAGTGGGTTTACATATTCATGTCCACATTGTGGAAAGACTTTCCAGAAACCAAGTCAGTTAACACGACATGTTCGAATACACACAGGTAAGGTGAACAAATGCATCAAGCATATATTTGAATTTGTTGGTCGCCCTATGAAATCCATTTTTCTTTTTTCTTTTGCTTTGTGTGTATGTGTAGGGTAATTCGATTTTTTTAAAATCATGTAATGCCTTGCTAATTCTTCATAAAAAAGAAAGCTTAAAAATGATCTGGCACAAATTTATTTAAAAAAATATAAATATCCACATTTTACCACTGAGTAATCCTTAGAACAGATGAGGATTATATGAGTGTGCTACATTGACAATGCATGCCAATATTCATTTCCCCCTTCACTGAAGGTAAACCTCTGAAGAAATGAGCCTCATCTGTTTGTAGAAATCTTCTGTGGTCAAGATTATCCTATATGGAGAGCTCACATGAATATAAAAGAGACTTCCCACTGCAGATGTTAATTTTTATTATTGAGAGAATGGGGCAATTGACATTTTGTCTACAGCAATCTTTGGTTTTGTCTGCTTCAGACAAGAAATCTTGTGCAAGAAATCAGCATTTCAGTTTTCAAAATTGTAAATATATTGTATACTGTGACAACTATAACATACATTGTGCAATCATTGTTAGGGTTTATGGCGAATTTACTTTTCGAATTTATCAGTAAAGATATTCTAAAACGTTTTCACTCCTACAAATCTTTGGCAATCAATTTTTTCCCCTTTTTTCCCAATATTTTAATGAAATTTGGTAACAGTACAGTAAGACTTTTTAGATGAATATTAATGAAAGGGTAAGAAAAAAAAAATGAAAAATCTTTCATTGCAAAAAAATCCTTGGAACAAATATCAGAAAATAATTTAATTAGCTTCTGAGATTGCTGAGTTTTTCCATGTATGTCCTTCCTAAACAGCTCTGTGCAAATCATATCTATCTGTTTGCATAGGGATTGCATTCAAAGGATTTCGGGGAATAAAACCAGTAGAGGGTTCTAAAACCCGTTGCTACTGGTTCGCTCGCGCGCGCACTGCTTCTGCACATGCGCAGAAGCGTCCCGGGTGGCTGGGCAGAGCCTCCCGCTGCCGCCGCTACCGTTTCTAAGAACCGAGCTGAACCGGGAGCAACCCACCGCTGAATAAAATCCCACGCACCAGAAGGATGAATGGTGCCTGATATATGTCTCCAACCCATATGTTCCCATTAAAGAAAAAAATGTCAGGCAAATCTAAAGTTAATTTGTTGGCATAAATCTGGACAATTTTGCATCTATCAATAGCCACTATAATGGCATAGGATGAAAATAACCTGTTGAGTTTGTAGCTTAAATCATTGTATATTCTTTTAACTGCGCAGGCTTTTTAGAGATTTCTGTTTCCCACTTCCTTAACTCTGCCTTTATTGATGAGAAAGTATTTCTTTGTTTGATGTGTGCATTGTTTTAGGTGAAAGGCCATTTAAGTGTAGTGAATGTGGAAAGGCTTTTAATCAGAAAGGTGCATTGCAAACCCATATGATCAAACACACTGGTGAAAAACCGCATCCTTGTGCCTTTTGCCCTGCAGCCTTTTCTCAGAAAGGCAACCTTCAATCACACGTTCAAAGAGTACACTCAGAGGTAAATCACACCGTCGGTTTCAGTGATGTGGAAATTTATTACTTTTTTTGTTTTAATTTTATTATTAACATTCTGAGTTTCCAGGATTTTTCAAGCAATATGGTTTGCTACTACCGTATTTTTCGGAGTATAAGACGCGCCTTTTTCCCCCCAAAAACAGGGTGAAAACTTGGGTGCGTCTTATACACCGAAGGTAGCCCCACCCAGCCACCCCTACCCTTTGGCCTCTGCCTCCCAGCAATTTACCACCTCGCAGCAAACAGAACAAAGCCTGTTAAGCCAAGCAACTGATTATCAGCTTCCCGACCCTCAGCTGATTGAGGCTGCAGGCAGGCGGCATCTGCTAAAACTGAAAGTGAAACTAACTGCAAGGAAGCAAATTGCTGGGAGGCAAAAATAAATGCTTGATCTGAAGAGGCCCAGTGCTATTGTATCTTCTTTTAAATAGCAGAGAATAATGTATACTTCCAGAAAGCCAGATCAATTTTAACAGCATCTGTACAAGTATAGTCTGAAATGTAACAGTGTCCTGTTTTAGTATTAAGATAAGGCAGCTGAGTTAAACCCTGATTTAGTCATGTTTGGAGTAGATCTATTTAAATAATTGGGAGGAGTTAGTGTGACTACATTTAAGAAAACTTTCTGGCATTAATATACTGCCATAATGTACATTTCTTCAATTCTTTGCTATTTCTATGGGTGAGGCACACATGCACAGAAATACACAGCAAACAGAGTATATCATCTGTACTGTTTGCTGTTTGCTGGGAGGCAAATTGCTGGGAGGCGGAGGCAGATTTTTTTTTTCTTGTTTTCCTCCCCAAAAGCTAGGTGCGTCTTATACTTCGGTGCGTCTTATACTCTGAAAAATACGGTAATTTGAATTTTACACTGCGTTCTTTTATTTTCCGTGCGTAAAAGGATGTTCCTGGGGAAAACAAACAAATAGACCATAATTAAATTAAGGTGAAAATAGGAAGAAACGTTCTTCATTACAATAAAACTTTCCTTGTTTGTGGCTGATGGCTGTCCATTAAATCCAAAAGCCAAATGTTCTTGTTTGTACAATCTTTGTATCATTACATAATTGATGTTTTATAGGTTTTATGTCAATTTGTATAATTTGCACTATGCAATATGTACTTGGACTTTATTTTGAAAATGAAATCTGAACAAAAGTTTAATGTGTTACATCCAAATTCTACTTAATGAGGGTCTGTCAAGTCAAGGTGTCATTGTATAAATAGTCTTTGTTTAGCGACTGCCTTGTTCTGTGACCATTTGAAGTTACGATATTGTTAAAAAAGTAACTTTGCAACCAGTCCTCACGTTTACGACATCAGGTCTGTAAAGCTGACCTGAAAGCTGAAGTAAGATCATAAGCACAATTATGGTTTCATTTAGCAACTGCTTCACTTAAATGACCAAGCTGTGGGCCCCAATTGTAGTCACTAAATGAGGGTTACCTGTACATGGTCAGGTAAATGAAGAGTTTGCTTGATGGAAAGCCTACCACATCCTTTTCTATTTATGCTATTATGTAACATGTATCCACAAGAGCTTGCAATATAGTGCCTGGGAAATTTTTGGACCCTGAATTTTTCCATTCTCATGATAAGTCTTTTTTTGTTGCTGGATGGTGACTGCCATATCTCAGATGGCACAGCCAACTTGATGTCACAGCCAACTTGCTACAGTAAACTCATTGCGGCCAACTCGCCACGGGCAACTTGGCACAGGACAACTTGCCACGGCCAACTCACCAGGAGACAACTTGTTGTGGGACAATTTAACAATTCTATTTAATTATTTAAAATAAATAAAAATTATTTTAATTTTTGCCATTCACATTTCATTCTGTCACTCCTTCTGCATCCTTTGTTTAATGATTCTATTCTACCATTTCTTTGATATTAGTGTAACTCTTGTCCAGCAGTGAGTTGTTCTGTGGCGAGATGGCCATGGTGAGTTGTCCTGCAGTGAGTTGGCTGTGGCCAGTTGGCCGTGGTGAATTTTCATAAACCCTCTCAGATAAATGTGAAGTAGATACTGCAATACTGAAGCTAGCCTTCTTTTCCATGCAGTATGCTTTCTCAAACCCCTCTGTCTTTGATCACAGCATGCTTGACAATCCTGGCAACTCAAGAATAAAAGAGATGTTTCATCACATAGGATTGATTTTATTTAAATTATCTTCAGAATAAAATCAATTACAATAAAATAAGGTATAAAGTACTCATGTAATACTTTTTGTACATAAGTATATATGTACTAACATATATTCTTTCTTTTGTTTCTAAAGGTAAAGAATGGCCCTATGTATAATTGTACAGAGTGTAGTTGTATTTTCAAAAGTTTAGGCAGCTTAAATACTCATATCAGCAAGATGCATATGAGCTCCACACAAAACACAACGAACTCTACCACAGAAACAGCTCATATTACAACGGTAACTTTTATATTCTAATATCTTTGCCCACTTGCAATATATTGTGTGCTATAATTTTGCTTAGATGGTACAATACACTATATACGTCATTTATAAATATACAGAAATTTTATTATTTCTTTACTTAAAAAAAAACCCCTCTCCACTGATTGTTGAAGTGACATATGCAAAGTGATCCTTCAATGGGTTGGGGGGAGGGGGAGTCAGAAAATACTTCTGTGAACTTCTGTAGAATTTTAATGCAGTTTCAAAATGTTCTTCTAAATCTAACAAAAAGTCAAAATGAGCCTACTAGAAAATAGTTATTCTTCATGTCCACAATAGACTATTTTCACAATAGGGAAATTAATTGCTTTTCTTGGTATTACTCGTAAATGTTTTTACAAAGCAGAGTTTTAAGAGCATTTTCTCTTACTTAAAACCATCTTCATGACCCACTAAATATTTGCAGAATATGTAAAATGTGTTAACTTTTGCTTCAAGGGATGTTTTTGACCTCAACTGAAAGCCTTACTCCATTTTTCTAGCAGTCTGATACTTTTTTCATGTGTTGCTACTGATTTTGATCAGAACATACCGATAGAAAAAAGCAAACAGAAATTTTCTTGGTATTCTTTGACCAGAAGTACAGACACATGAAAAAAATCATTTGAGTTCCCCCCCCCCAAAAAAAATTGGCACTTATTAGTCATGTCTTAAAGAAAAGCATGTTAATGTTTTTTCATCCTTTAATAAATAAATATTCAATAATTTCAGTCAATAAATTCTCCAGAATTATATATTTTATATCAGGACATTAACATGTTTATCCTAACATAGTCCTAAATAAAACTAATTCTGCAATTTATTACTCTACCATGTTTTGTTTTGAAAAGTAGATTTATATATATATCTATATATTTCTTAAAACAGGATTCGGTGGCTCAGCCATTGACGTTAACAACAGTTAATTTACTGCAGACTGTGGACAATAAATGGAAAAATGTAAGTATTCAGCTTCTAACCTTAATGAGGTATTATTACTGTTGTAAAATCTCATAAGGGACTCATTGCAGAACTTTTTATAGATTTCATGTATTCCACATAATCGTCTCGGGGAGATACAGTTATCCTTGAGAGATTTTAAAGGACTTTATGATATTATTTGTGAATTTGCTGTTACCAAATAAGGATAATCTTGTGCCACTTGCAGGAATGCTGAGTGATCTACCAACCCTCATAACTGAAGTATATATTGAGCATTCTTGTATTGCAATTTAGCAGCAAAGAGGAGATTAGCATGGCTATTCCTGACATTACTGGATGCCTATTTCAGACAAAAGTCAAATATAAGCCAATAGAAGACAAACGCTGCCAAAATCATGCTCAAAAAAGTATGTGGACTTCAAATGTAATAGCCAATATGAATACCAAAAATTCCAGAAAGGCCAGAAACAGATTATCTAGCAGGCACCATTGGAATTAGCAAAGGAATAAAATGATCCTGAAAATAACCTAAAATTAGACATGAAATCAATAGTATTTGTAGCTTACAAGAAGATTAAATGTATTATATATCTGAGATTTTTTTAAAATGTTTGCTTTTCTGCTTTTACTTTTTCATAAAGTGCCCTACGCAGTTAAAACAGTTAAAATGTAAAGCTGAATAGGGTAGCTTGGGTAGCTGTTAAAATAACACATTAGGGAACTTCTAATCAGCACACTTAGAATATATTTTTAAAGTAATAGGAAGGTTCTTGCAAATAATTAGCTGTTGCGGAATATTAACAAATCAGCAACAATGCACTCAGAGGTACTTCAGCAAAAGACCACTTATGGCAGCATTCTGTAGAACCTGCAAAACCAGAAAGTATGCCGAGTACAGGAAATCTTAAAAATTATGAATCTGCTGTTCCAAGGGAAGTAAGTTTGTTCACTTATTAATCAATTTGTGTGCTCACAATTTCATTCCAGCTCATAGCACTTAACAGTTAGAACAGATATTTTTATTACAGTACCAGAACAATAAGGACTAGTTGTTCTATTGGCAGAGAATTATGTTTGTGGTTGCTTACTATTTATTTATATATTTTACCTGGTTTCTATACCTCTCAGCTCAAAAGATTCAGGGGCTTATACTCCTCATTACACTAGTAGTACGTATAATAAGAATTTAAAAGAATACAAAAAGCAAAACCTAAGAAAACAATAAACCTGCATCTCTATCAATTTTTAAAATTTGGGTTATGCATGTAGGCCATCACTGATTTTATTACCTTTTTAGACATGGATAAGATTTTTTTATTGCTAGTAATTGTTCAGCTTTAACAGTATCCCCACAAACATTTATAATGGAATGAGCCTAAAGTTACAGGGCACTAGAATTGTTACATTTCATAAAATATTTTCTCACAGCAGAGCACTCCTGCTATTATCAAGTCTCCTTCCATTATTTTAAAGTTATTAGATTACATGGTTTGTAAAACAGTACACGTGCCTTTCTTGATTTTGTTATGCAATAAAGCTCCTCCAGTTGATGAACTGGCCTTTTTTGGGGGGGGGGGGAGTAATTCAGGCCTATATGCTTTTTTCTTTTTTAATAATAAGTCTCTCTGAAAATTTTCATGTTTGTGAAACATGTTTGAATTTAACATTGCAGAAGCAGTGCCTCAGTAAGGTAAAATTATTTTTTTGTCCAGCTTTGAAATATTGCTCCTTGCTTGCTGTTGGATTATTAAACAGTATGATTCAATTTTATTTAAAAATATCAGTTTAATTCCAAATGTAATACCTAACGTGTGTGCAAATCACATTTGTATACTCACAAATGACTTATCCACAGGCAGAAAATCCAATAACTCCAGCTGCAGGACATCAAGGTCAGCAATCAGTAACTGATGTCATTCAACAACTCCTTGAATTGTCAGAGCCAGTGGAAAATAATCCTTCCCAGCCATCTAGTCAGCAACTCAGTATGGCTGTGGGAATCAACAGAGATATTTTGCAGGTAGGATAACCTGTTTGGAATCCTCACCTTGTCTTTTAGCATACTTTAGTCTCCTTACTTGGAACAAAGGAATAATCAAACCATCCCAGACTAATTTTTCTCTCGTGTGGATTCAGGAAATGCTTTGTCTATAGAGATTCTCAATCATCCAGGTCATGGTTGTTCCGAAGGTGCTTTTCCAAAGGCAACTGGACTTACTTGGGTTTTTTCGGTTCTGAAGAAGCTTCTTGGATGAGAAGTAAAACGTTGTCAAGGAAAAAACCAAGAAAGTCGAGTTGCTCTTTGGAAAAGCACCTTTGGGACTTTGGCAGAGGTGCTTGAAATTCAGACTTCTCCTGGTGGCTGAAAACAGGACTATGTTCTGATTGTGATTGTTTTAGGAAGGAAAAGTGCTGAATGCCCACGAGAGCATTACCCTCACCCAAATATTGCTACTTGAGTGCTGTCTTCTTACAGGAATGCCATTGGCAGTTGTTGGTACTTCTTCCCGCTGTGGGTTCAGGGCTTTCAAAATACCTGTGAAACTCCAGTTTTTAATGTTAATAGGACTATAAAACATAGGAGAAAATGTATCTTAGAAATGATAGCAATAGCACTTAAACATATATACAGTGCTTTACAGCAGGGGTCTCCAACCTTGGCAACTTTAAGACTTGTGGACTCAGCCAGCCCTTTACAGCCCTCTCTAACCGGTTTACAGAGTCAGCATATTGCCCCCAACAATCTGGGTTCTCATTTTACCAACCTCGGAAGGATGGAAGGCTGAGTCAATCTTAAGCCTGGTGAGATTCGAACTGCCAAATTACAGTCAGTTGGCAGTCAGCAGAAGTAGCCTGCAGTACTGCATTCTAACCACTGCGCCACCTTAGCTCATCATCTTAGAAATGATGATGTTATGTGACAAAATGCTGTTTAAAATGGGCAGTGGAACATGAATGAGATGGTCATTATTCTACATTGTTGAAGAAGGAAACCTTTCAGCAAATTTCTAGTTGTTTCTGGGTTGAAAGTATTAGAAGTTATGCTTTCCCTTTTTGGCCAACTGGGTTGTTACTTTTGTTGGAATCTAAATAGAGCTTTATACTTTTATTGTGCTTTTCTTACCTAGGGAATAGAGAAAACAGAAAGCTGTGAAGTGTTCAAATTGAACTAGAATCTGAAAGGGTAAAATAAATCAGACATCTCTGAAAAACAAACCAGTTTAAAATATTCTTGTCTATTTGAAAGTTCCACGTGAATCTTGCTCTCAGTTTAATTCATTATGTTTGTCTTAGCAAGCCTTGGAAAATAGTGGGCTATCCTCAATACCAGTTTCAGCAAACACGGACTGCGGTGAAACGAAGACTCCTCCAAGTCCAGAAGAAACTGCAGATGCTCAGAATCTGTCCGGCCATCAAGTTAATTCCAACAATATGGAACAAGTTAAAGAGCGAGACAACCTAGAGAAAGTAGATAAAAAAGAGAAAAGGGTTCTGAAGAAAAAATCCCCATTTTTACCTGGTAATGGTGAAAGGTTAATTCTGTCCACTACAGTATACATAAGCATTATTTATTAGTATTTATGTTACCGTCAGTGTGAAAAGCTGGCATTGTATAGAATGCCTAGGAAATCTGTATAGAATGCATGGTGTTTTTAGGCAAAGAATGGAATGGCTGTTATTTTAATATATGTATAATACCTAGGCATTATGCAAAATGAGAAGAACTATTTAGGCAAAGTATGAAAAAAGTCATGAAAAGGTTTAGGGTCAGAGTTGGGTTAGGGTTATTGACTTACTTGTTGCAACAAGGAAGGCTAGAATGGCATTTTGGCGGGAGTATTTCATACTTTGCCGGTTTGCCTTTTGGCATTGCATAGAATGCATAGGAAATATGTGAAATGTTAAGCATTTCATACTTTGACATCTCATTTGTTGGCGTTCTATAAATTTCCTAGTATTCTATAAAATGCCAAATTTCACACATTTATAGCAACATACACTATAAGCATTATTTAGTAATATATAGTGTAGCATTATCACTACTGGTTGTCTTTCTGTACAGTAGTACAAGCTGAATATATCCTTTCTGTTCACTATTTGACAGGTTTCTAAAGTAAAAAAAGTCTCTATAGACATTGCATTGTGTAACTATTTTCTGTTTAGAGCTAGCATATCTAGTAAATTGTAGGATCCAGGCATACTGTACTGTAAAGGGCCATTCCTAGTCAATCTGACCTCTAAACAGGTGGGAAAAGATGAAAAAAATGAGAAAACCCTCCCTTTCACCCCAGGTTCTATCCCAGACTTATGAATGCTAAGAGAAAAGTCTCCTCTAAATACAAAGAGAACCCTTAAAATCTGCTTAATCATTTGGAGAATGTTGTTAAAGGGTGTCTCTCCAGAAACCATTGTGAAAGTCTAGAGAGATCTGGAAAAATATAATCCAGGAAGAAATTCAGACATACCTTTACAGGAACTACTGTCAGATCTCAAGTCAAACTCAACTTACAGAACCCTTTACTTTTATCAATTCATAGGGTAGCTATAATAGTCTGTTTCACGGAAACATTATTTCTCTAATAGTGAGCAATTCAGTCTCCCAATTAATGTCACAGTTGCTAGATGACATTTGCCAAAATGTAACCTTAAGTGCATTTCAAATTCCAGTCTTTTTTTTCTTTCACAATTAGCATGTCAACCTTTTCAAATTGTTTACTCTAAAATTATATTTCAGGTTCCATACGTGAGGAGAACGGAATACGATGGCATATTTGCCCATACTGCTCTAAGGAATTTAAAAAACCCAGTGATCTCGTACGGCATATACGCATTCACACTCATGAAAAGCCATTCAAATGTCCACAGTGTTTCCGGGCCTTTGCTGTGAAGAGTACTCTCACAGCACATATAAAAACGCACACGGGCATTAAGGCTTTTAAGTGTCAGTACTGTATGAAGTGCTTTTCTACCTCAGGAAGTTTGAAAGTACATATTCGCTTGCATACAGGTAAAGTCTTGCAACTGGACTTCTAATGTTTTGAAGCCCTGCTTATGTTTAATCTTAGCAAAAAAGAAAAATGAAAATTTTCTGTGTCATAACCCTATTTGCTTGTCAGCTGTGTTCAGATCAAACATAGCAAAGCAGGACCAACAGTGTCATGTTTTTATTGTAAAATATAACTTACATATGTTAAATTTAATATACATCAACCCAGAAAGAAAGAACCAATAGAACTATAAAAATTATAGGACTTTCTCTGAGTTCATATTACAGTGTTTGTGCAGACAAGTGGTGGAGACTTTGGATCTAATTTGGTTACTGTGGAGCCTTAAGCAACGCCTTATTTAAAGTGTGTATGGAGATTCTCAATCGTTATGATTGTCCCAAAGGTGTTTTTCCAAAAGGCACCTGGACTTTTTTGGAAGAAAGTCTGGTTGCCTTTTGGAAAAGCACCTTTGGGGCCTTATCCGAAGCCTTATCCTTATCTCATACAGGCAGGCATCTTAGTTAAGGTGCTGGGCAAACTCTATTTTTAGCCTTTGGGGAAGGCATGGGCCATTCAGGATTTCTATGCTCAAAGGGAAGATTTTGAGCAGAGTTATCTTGCACATCTTTAACTTACATATACAGCTGTACTTCGTTTGCTCTGCATGTTACACATTGGGGCAAGGAGTGGATCGGTGAAGCTTGTATTTTGTGGAAGACATTTGTTCTCTCTCGTGATCCTACAAGGCCATCTATGTCCACATGCTAGGGAAAGCAGGCTTTGTCTTGGTAGCATTATAAGTTTAATTTTAAATAGTAGAAATGTTTTAAGGCAAAGCTTTTGAATGAGTTAAGCATATTGGATTATTTACCTTATCTTTTTATCTATCTATTTTTAGAAGTTGGAATAAAGACGTAATCTCTTTGTCTTTTGTAGGTATTAGACCCTTTGCTTGTCCACACTGTGACAAAAAGTTTCGAACTTCAGGTCACAGAAAGACACACATTGCTTCTCACTTTAAACACACTGAACTGAGAAAGATGCGGCATCAGCGGAAACCTGCAAAAATTCGAATAGGCAAGAGCAATGTGCCAGTACCTGATATTCCTTTACAAGAACCAATCCTCATCACAGATTTAGGTAAAGTGTATAACATAATTTTGCTGGAAAGAAATTTCAATATTTACTTAGAAGAGAGTAGAAGTGAAAGGAATGTGTATACTTGATCAAACTAGATTCAGATAGTTTGAGAAAATATTCTTCCATGGTGTAATGTTTTAGCTATGATTATGTAAGAAATATAATTAGAAAAGCAGTTTCACTCTAGTGTGTGAGGACTACATAGCCAAGTTAGAAATAAAGTGCAGATAAAATACAGTACCTATTCTGATATAGAGTATTTATATTTAATAAGGCTTTGCAAAGCATTTGAAAATCTGTATGGAGGAAATTTTCTAAGCAGTCACAATTAGCACAGCTTCTTTAACTCTTTTGAAAATAAGTGCACTTATTTTAAACAGTTTGGATAGATCTAATCTGCAGGGTTTCATTGAGGGTATAAATTCAGTATGTTGTGCTGTGTATAAACTAAACTTTATATTTCAGGAAATTTACAAATACACAATTTTATTAAAAGGGTAGACTACCTGTTTTTCAAAGTTTTAATGTAGGAAGATATAAGAAAATAATTATTCACATTTGCAAATAATTAGGCTATCTTAGTCTTGGAGAAATTAATTAGTATTTTCGGTTGGAAACATACATTCTTTTTTAAAAGGGTTCTTAAAATTGATACATAGGAATATTTCTAATGGCCCAATTTATAAATATTTTATTCACATAAATTAAAGGCTAGTGCTATGCTGCACCTTTGGAGACAAAATGGTGCTTTTGAGTGGGTATGCTTACAAATGTAAAACCAGCCTTCAATTTCTTAAATGTGTCTGGTTCCTAGACCTGCATGGAAGAGGCAGAGGACAGCCATGTGCTCCTAGAAAAGGCATTGCTTCTTTAAGAAGTTGCTGCATTCATAACCACAGGTGTTTGAAAGCTCCATTATGTCTCTGAATCTGACACATTGAATAAGGTTACTGCTAAAGTATTTAATTTTGAAAATGGATCATTGGTCTAGTACAATGTACTGCCCTCCTGAGAATTTTATATACATTAAGGAAAAAAAGTAATTATGAAAGAAGCATAATTTTCATTTCAGTTTAGGAACCAGAATATGGTAAACATTGGAAGGATTTTTTTTTTTTGGCTTTAAAATAGCATTAATCTGCCATTCTTTCTGCAGGTCTTATTCAGCCAATCCCAAGGAATAGCCAATTTTTCCAAAATTATTTCAATAATAATTTTGTGAATGAAGCAGACCGGCCATACAAATGCTATTACTGTCACAGAGCTTATAAGAAGTCTTGTCATCTTAAACAACATATCCGGTAAATTCTACTTAAAAATAGAATGTTTTGAATTATTATAAAACTTAAAAGAAGAACAAATGGTTCTTTTGTTTTTCAAGCTCCCTATTGCAAATCTTATTTTGGTAATTTCAAGAAATAGTCAACATTAAAACTTCAAGACAGCACAATTGTGCTTGTTTTTGTTTAACCAAAGAGAAAATAAAATTAGTATATATACATATATACAGTATATATATATATAAACATGAAAAGTTATAGAAAACATACATTTTGGAATGGACTTTATAGACTTGAATGTTGTTAGACCTCTGTGAAGAGGTCTAAAACAGGCAGTGCATGCAAGGAAACCCTTACCTGTGAAATTCATTGTATTCAAAAACATGTCAATTCAAAGAAGGGGGAGTTCTCAATTAACTCAACTTCAGGGATATACAAAAAAATAGTCAAAGAAAAAGATAAACCATGGGTGAGGATTTGAAATTTCTCTGGTGATCGCTTAGCATAAGTAGTGATAAATCCCGATTTGGGGTTAAGAGGAGAAGAAAATAAGAGAAAAGGGAATGGAGTAGGAATTTGAACAGGAGATTGTTGCAGGTGCCATTTCTGATAACTTATTTATGTGTCTCCTTTTCTCTTTCAATTGCTATTTATTTAGTATTTATTTCCCTTATCTGTTCCTCTGACTTTTTTCTTTGATTTGTTTCAAAGATCACACACTGGTGAAAAACCATTCAAATGTTCTCAGTGTGGAAGAGGCTTTGTATCAGCCGGAGTACTAAAAGCGCATATTCGAACCCACACTGGATTAAAAGCATTCAAGTGTCTTATATGCAATGGAGCTTTCACCACTGGAGGGAGTCTGCGGAGGCACATGGGCATCCACAATGACCTTCGACCCTACATGTGCCCATATTGTCAAAAAACATTCAAAACCTCATTAAACTGCAAAAAACATATGAAAACGCACAGGTTTGTGTATCTTGAAATTCAGTCCTGAACTATAATTAATTCCAGTTGTTATACAGTGCTCTTCTGAAATTCTATGGGGCCTGTCAGTAAATTCAAGTTGTTGAAAGAACTTTTAGGGCATTTTTTTCAGAGACTGGGAACCTAGGTTGAATTACAAACAACTATTTTTAATGAGTAGATCAGTTTAAAAGTGAAAATACAAGATAAGAAAAAGCAAAAAGTCTCATTATCACTTGATTTTTAAATATATTTATTGTGGGCATGATATAGTAGCTAAATATATTTCTGCTAATTAGGTAACTTCCTATTATTAACTCTAATTCCTTGTTTCTCTTAGCTTCATTTTATTTAGTACTTTCAAGTTTATAGTGTAGCAGAAGTAGAAATGTGGACAGATTGGAGGAATTCAGGAAGTAGCTGAAATTAGATATATTGAGCAATTGATTATACTACATCAAGTTTGTGTCAGTTCTTGGGAACCTCATAAATAGATTTTCTCCATGATCTGTCCCTAACCTAATCCTTCAGGTCTTTCAATGGTTTACCTATTGCTGCTGTGACTGAGTCCATCCACCTTACTTTGGTTGACCTTCCTTCCACCTTTCCTTCCACTCTTTCCTTCCACTTTTCCCAGCATTAGAGCCTTCTTTAGAGACCTATATCTTCGCATAATGCGTCCAAAGTTCTAATGTGTTGACATTGCAAAAAATGTTTCTTTCTTTTCTTCTAGGTATGAGCTCGCCCAGCAGCTTCAGCAACATCAGCAAGCTGCTTCCATTGATGACACAGCTGTAGATCAGCAAAATATACATGTTTCTACTCAAATGCAAGTGGAAATTGAAAGTGAAGAGTTGCAGCAAACTGAAGCTGTTGCAACAGATCAAGAAGCTATTTTAGATTTAGAACAGCAGCAGGTTGTTGACACTGAAGAAGCCACACTCAGGCCTCAGTTGACTGATCAGTCATTAGGTCAAGAGGAAGGTAAACTACTGAGTATACTGATTACAGGATTAAAATCTACAAGGTTGTATCACTGATGGTGATATTAATGAGCTAAGGTGTTAAATAAGCATTGTACTGCTCGGATCAAGGTTGTTCCTAAGAAAAGGGGATAAGTGTACATTAAATGTCCAAATTCCAGATTTGGAATTTCTTTCCTTAGCAGCACTTTTATGGCAATTCACAGATACTTTAAAGATAAATGAAATGTAAATAATAGTTAAGTGGCAGAGTTTTAAAAATATCAAAGTAGAAAATAATTAGACTTTTATAATTTCCTGTTTTACTTATCTTTTTCCAGTTAAAGTAACCCTCAATTGAATGGATTTTATTTGTGAACTTTGGAAGCAACAAACAGAATTTGTCCTATGTAGATATCTTTAGAGCGATGTAAAAATACACATTGCAAGGATAACATTTGTCTATACAGTGTATATCTCTATGAAATATTGTCCGCCATTCTATCCATGTGTGTCACTATTTTATGCATGGATAAAATCACTTGGATTTAACAGACATTTTGCTTTTCTTCATTAGTCTGTTAAATGAAGGATTTCTTTTTTGTTAAACAGCTTCCGTAGCAACTGCTGAATTACTTAATGTCATTCCTTTTCAAATATATATATTTAATTTCAGATAGATTTGTGACATCCCAGCATGCACTGCAAGAAAATATAAACCAGTTTGAGCAGCAAACTATAGTACAGCAATCGTTTGATCAGCAAGGATTATCACAAGGTTGGTAAAGATACAGTCATTTTAATGGTGTCAGACAGTATTTTTGTTGCACTTGAAAGCATCATAAGCAATTTATTTCAATTCCAAAATGTCATATATAGAAGGCAGTAAGAACTTATGCAGTTGCATTGCTAGAGGCTAAAGTCCAGTTATTTATTTATTTTAAATTGCTAATCTGTGAACCTTAAAGTTTATCTTCCATGAGTTCCATCCAAAGGTAATCCTTTGCAGATGAAAATTCTCCTCAGAAAGAGGTAGGATCATAATAGAAGCTTCCAACAAGAGAAAGGATGGTAATGTCCTACATTTCCCTCTTCTCCCCCCCACCCCCCATCAGTGTTCTAAAGGTTTTTAGTCTTTATGTACACTGAAATAGGTTGTGCTGGGGTCTGGAGCTAGATTGATCTTCAGCAGCAATAAATTTGCATAAAATATAAAACTGCATCCATCCTCTTGTATTTAGAATTAGAGTGCATACTGAATCATTGGTGCAGTTTTTGCTTTTTTAAAAAAATAATAATTATTATTATATTTGATGAAGGACCTTAAAATGTAAATACTTAAGAAATGCTAGAGAAAGAATAATTAAAAGTCTATATTGTACACAATTCCTATTCAACTTGGAATACCCTCTACAGATTTTCCATACTTTGGAGTTTCCTTGAAGTTCCTGGAGCCCTTCAGAAATTTTGAATTTCAGGTAGGTGTGTATGGACACATGTGTTTAAAATGGTGGACCCTATCCCTTTGTCTGGATATGTGTTTCATTCTTTCCCATTTTCCTTTCTACTAGTCAGAGAGGAAAATTCAGTTTAGGTTATTGTCTCTTTACTTCTTTAATCTGATAGACAACATTGTTCTTAGGTATCACTCGTTGATTCCATAGGAAAAACTTTACCTGCTCTGTTATTAGATGACGGTTCAAGTTGGCACTTTTCTCCTGCTGTTTCCACAGTTCTCCTTTACATGTCATAGTTGCTCCTCCTGATGGACAGCTTTTAGATCCATAAGGACAACACTCAGAAATAGCACATATGTGATGTGAGGAACTGTTCCTGGAAGAAAAAGGGAGCAGAATCATAAAAAACGACTTATAACTATGATCGTTACATTATAACCTTTTGATAGATTATTTTTGCACCTCTTTGAGTTAATTAGAATAGAATAGAATAGAATAGAATAGAATAGAATAGAATAGAATAGAATAGAATAGAATAGAATAGAATAGAATAGAATAGAATAGAATAGAATAGAATAGAAATCTTTATAGACCAAGTGTGATTGGACACACAAGGAATTTGTCTTTGGTGCATATGCTCTCAGTGTACATAAAAGAAAGGATATATTTGTCAAGAATCATGAGGTACAACACTTAATGATTGTCATAGGATACAAATAAGTAATCAGGAAACAATCAATATTAATATAAATCGTAAGGATACAAGCAACAAGTTACAGTCCTGCAGTCATAAGTGGGAGGAGATGGGTGATAGGAATGATGAGAAGACTAATAGTAATAGTAATGCAGCCTTGGTGAATAGTTTGACAGTGGTGAGGGAATTATTTGTTTAGCAGAGTGATGGCGTTCGGGAAAAAACTGTTCTTGTGTCTAGTTGTCTTGGTGTGCAGTGCTCTATAGCGTCGTTTTGAGGGTAGGAATTGAAACAATTTATGTCCAGGATGCGAGGGGTCAGTGAATATTTTCACGGCCCTCTTTTTGACTCGTGCAGTATACAGGTCCTCAATGGAAGGCAGGTTGGCAGTAATTGTTTTTTCTTTTGATATATTATTTTTGCACCTTTTTGAGTTAGAATATATTTTCTCACTGCAAGAGCCTTTCAGTACAGTTAATAAAATCTAAATGTGATACAATTCCATTAAAATAAAGGTAGAGTTAATAGAAGTCTTAACAGCTTAAAGGTTTGACCCATATCTCATCTGTATGATGCATACATATGAAATAGTATCAGTTTCAATTTCTTTAAATATTATAAAGGCTCTTTCATTAATATTTTTCATGACAGTTTTGTTTGGAGAATTACTGTATTTTCTGTTTTATACACAGTCAGTTCTGGGAACTATTTTTATATGAATACAAGTGCTGAAATATACATGTTATTTTAAAATAAAATCATTGTCAGAGCACACAGGATTTGAATACCTTTGTCTCTTCCATGAATACTAAGAATTAAAATGCAGATCTTTTTGTTCTCTTTTAAACAATTGATCTTTAGACGTGAACAAAATCAACTTCTCACTGTTTCCAGTATTGTTCTCTGCATAGAACAATAATTAAATGACTCACACTAACTGTTGACCCTATTATTAACCACACTGTTAAATTTGGTCTATTGAACCATGGCTTAATAAACCAGGATATAAATATAAATTTCATGTGCTCATTTTTATTTTTATTTTTCTTTGCCACTTGATTCAGATAGGACATTAATCCAGATTGTGGTTTGTCAGTTTATTCAATTTAGCAAACCCAACCATTATAGCTTAGTATTAACTTGAACACTATGACTTTTTCAATAGTTTAAAAATTCTGGTTTAATGTTATATGCAAGCATTAGCTGAACAGATAGCTCAACCTACCTCCTGGGTAAGTTGACCCGCCAAAATTAATTTTATAGCATGGATTTTCCATCAAATATTTATTCTCAACCGCCTTCTAGGCAAAGGAAAATTTTAAACAGAGTCTTAGATATCAGTGCCCAGACATGCAGGTATTGGTGCAAAAAAACAACAACACCTCTTTACATCAGGGGTGAAATGCTCCCGGTTCGGGTGTGCCTGCTGGTGGTTGGAGAGCTGGTAGCGACGGCAGCGCGAGGCTTCGCCCACCTGCCCGGACGCCGCCATTTGGGTTCTTTTACCCTCTGCGCATGTGCAGAATGCTTTGCGCATGCACAGAGGGTAAAAGAACCCAAATGGCGGCGTCCGGGCGGGTGGGCAAAGCCTCGCGCTGCCGTCACTACCGGCTCTCCGACCACCGACAGGCACGCCCGAACCGGGAGCATTTCACCCCTGCTTTACATTGGCTGGCTAAAAACAAAACCAATTTCCAAATTGAAAAATAATGAGTTTCATTCAATTCCTAATAAGGTCTATCCTAGAGCAAGAATTGAGTCTATCCTAGAGCAAGAATTGGATTCCATGGCTAAATATGGGTGCGTCATCACTTGTTTCATCATGAAAGGATATCTATATGTGGTACCCAGCCATCAAAGATACTGCTCGTGTTTTTTTCAACTATCAACTCTATACCCCCTTTAGGCTTAGATATTTAAAATCCCTATTTGAAACAACATCCCATTGAGACCTGAATCGTAGCTTGTTCTATTTGACTATAATATATAAATTTTGAGCAGAACGGCTAACACTAGGCAGTTCAGCTAAAAATCCATTATATTGAACAGATCTGATTTTATGTAAAGGCGATGTATTTATCCAAAATTTCATTTTTTGTATTTAATACGTATGTATTTTATTATTTTCTCCTACCTATTTTATCTTCGAAATAGACCTTGTATTTCTCCTTTATTTTATTTTGTCTGACATGGTCATAATACTACTTTGGTACTACTACTACCTAACAATTAACAGTCTGGGAACCACTCATTGTGATTCTTAATCTAAATTGGGCATTCATTATTTCTAAATGTAGTTATTTTTAAATCCGCTTTAAAGATGGATTTCATATCCTGATATAAGAATTTATTAACCACAATTTCCCCAGTTTGAACCAATGGGTGGCTTCCTGACTGGTTTTTCAATAAATCTGAAGAGCAGAAAGGGATTAAAAAGTGGTACACATAAAGCTCATGCATATCCTGGTTTATGCAGCCAAGACTTTATTATTCAAATTTGCCTATTGTGAAGAATAAAAAGCCCCTCGGATTCAGCTGCCATATAATAACACCAAGCAAAATTTTTCCCAATCTGCTTTAAAGACTTCCAGGTCAATGGTAGCCATGGATTTTGTAACAAGTAAATATGGAAGGTTCTTGCATCCTCCCTTCACTGCATTTTCAACAGTTCCTTCCGCTTTTTAATGGAACTCTGTTCTTTCTAAGAAAAGGAAGCAGTAGCAGAGAAACAGTGATTACAAAGAGAGAGTGCTTTTCAGTGTGCAGTGTCACACTTGTAAATTACATCATTTAAAAGGAGGAAACAATGCTCTAGGTTGAAGATTCAATTTGAGGAGAATTGTTGTCTGATTATTTTTTCCTTGGATTAGGGCACACATGTCCATATTTGTTCCTGCTTTATTTGGTGGGTAATAAGGAAGATAAAGGGTACTGGGTCAACCTCTTAGACACATGCATGTGTACATAAATTCAAAATTTGAATGGCTCTGAGTTAAAGGAAACTTCAATTTATGTTCTGTGGAGATTACTGTAAAAAAGAAGGAAAATGAAAGGTAAGTGACCTTAACTTTGGCTATTTAGTAAATTCTTAGAATGTTTCCACATTTGTTCTTTTCTTCTAGGTTTGGAGAATATAGTTTATATTTTTCCACAGCCATTATTGTAATAATGAGCTATTATTACATTGTTCTTCGTTTGATATTGCTGATTTTATGGATCCCTGTTTTTCTATAGCAAATATGTAGGGTTGATTAGATGACATCAAGTTGGCATGACCACACATGTTCCCTATGTCACACTATCTCTAGCGATAATCCGTAGCTATTCCAAAGACATTCCAGTGATCTCTTGATTGCCATCCATAGAGCAAGTTTGCCAGGGTTAGACATTTTTACCCAGTCCAAATATATTCCTCATTGTCTTTCACCACTAGGTAGCCACTAATAGATGGTTACATTTACATAAAATTGATTTTCACTTGCTACATGTTAATTTCTGATTAGATCCTGATATGTATTGGGTTATATAAAATCATACATTTGACAGTGGCCTTTTTAATATCATTGTCACTCCATATTTTCATATAGTCTCATGCTTTGGATAATATATGTATAATGTGGTTTAAAGAGGCCTATCCCTATCTATCTATGTTAACTTCTTTCTAAAGCTTCAAATTTAGCAAGCTTGATTTCCTACTTCCTAATTCCAGGTTTCTCTTATTTCATGCATCTCAGATTCTATATTCCAGTTATATGTGTCCTTCTGAGTAAGGAATTCCTCTTTCAGGATTATTACTATGAAAGCCAGTTTGGTGTATCAATTAAGGCATCAGGCTAGAAACCAGGAGATACTGAGTTCTAGTCTTGCTTTTGGGACAAAGCCACCTGACATTGGGTTAGTCACTTTCTCTCAGTCCTAGAAAGGAGACAACGGCAAAAATCACTTCTAAAAAAGAAAGTTGCCGAAGAAACTGCAGGGAATTGTCCAGTCAGTCTCTGAGAATTGGACATGATTGAATGGAAGGGGGGGGGGGGAATAAGGAGTTCGTCTTTCAGGATTGATACTATACGTAACCAATCTTCTTGCAGTTTTGATTTGGATCTCTATATTTAAAGAGAAGGCCAGTTTGTACTAGGGAAAATGTGTCATCATCTGCCACACGGGCATATTGGAACAATGTTTATATACTTTTCTTGTCAGCAGTAAATAGTTTGTCATTGTCTTCTTCTGGTTTCCTTTTTCCTAGATGGGCTATCTTCCCTCATTTCTATAGAATCATACCTACACTTACCTTAATTATCCTTAGCTTCACCTTTTGATTTTATTGGTGAAGGTGACCCTAATGGGAGGTATGGATTAGCTAATGCTAATGCTGTCAGGATCACTAACATTATTCAGCTGTCCCATTATATCCAGATGGTGATGTGTCAGGCTTTTAAAATATGATACTATGGTGGTATCGCTTACATAAACTTTGAAACAATATCTCACAATCTTGCCAAGAAAGAGGACAAGTGAAGGATCATTGACCAGTGCAACAATTTGGGCCAATCTTGGATCTGTCCCAGAGATCTGGAAAGGGATTTTCCTTGCATTCCTGTTTGCCGACGTCAAGATGCCATTTTATATGAATCACACTAAAGACCTCATTTAGTTAGCAAAACCTGAGTTGTGAAGGATTTTGTTTTGTTTTGTTTTAGGTGTATTTGTGTTACAAAAAAATAGGGGGTTGTTTTGTTCATTTGTATTTGTACCAGGTTTTACAGTTAATGATGGCTACAGTCAACCGAGTCAGTTTCCAGCAGTACAGCAGCTTCAGGATTCAAGCACTCTTGAATCTCAGGCTCTTTCAACAAGCTACCATCAACCAAGTCTGCTTCAGGTTTCTGCCCCCGACACTATCAATGTAGTAAGTATTTATTAAAAGATTGAAGAAACTATGTTGTTTCTGATTTGGGTCTCTGGATGAGATTTTAGATGAGATTTAGATCTGTTTTTTATGTGTCTTCAAGGCTAATAATAGACAGCGATAGCTTTGATGGATGATCAACATCAGGAACTGAAAGAATTGTATGTCTGTCTCTTGTCAGTCTCTTGAAGCCTGGTATGTCTAGTTGGGAAGGACCTCAGGGGCATCTTTTTGCCAAGTCTTAGAAATCCAATTAGATCCTTGGATCCAATTTCAGAAGATTGTGCTGAATGTAATAGCTGATTTAGATGGATTGGCTTGGTAATGGAGAACTAATAGAAGCTTAATGTGGATAAGATTGCAGTCAAAAGACAGATATAAGTTAGGAATTATTTGGGAGGATTTATTGTCCTTTTGAAGAATTAGATTTTTGATGTCAAAAACTGCCTTCTTCATGAATAGAATAGAAGATATTTCAACTCTCCCAGCCATACATTGCACCTGGGAAAACCATCGCCTTGACTATACGCACTTTTGTTGGCAGGGTGATGTCTCTGCTTTTTAGTATGCTGTCTAGATTTGCCATAGCTTTCCTCCCCAGGAGCAAGCGTCTAGAACTTAGAATAGTTTTATTGTCACTTTCCATGTACACTGATCGGCATACATTAAAATGAAATTTCATTGCATACAGCTTTCAAAGGGTCACCACCTCCAATATACACTACATGAATATGACAAAATAAATAAATAAATACAAAATTATGTATATACCCACATATATTATGTGACACGGAGAAACAACACAGTCTGGTTTGGATGTATACATGTACATAGCGAGAAAAACGAATCTTGTGAGTTTACCAGACAGATGGCATAGGGAACAAAGCTGTTACAGAATCTGGTAGTCCTGCTAGAAATACTTCGAAACCTCCTCCCAGAGGGAAGCAAGAGAAACAGACCATAAAGTGGGTGTGTGGGGTCTCCAACAATGCATTGACCTCTAAGCACATAGTGCTTATAAGCAGTATCCTGAATAATGGGAAGCGAGCTTCCTATAATCTTCTCGGCTGTCCTTACCACTCTCTGTATGGACATTCTATCTGAGGCACTGCTGCCACCAAACCAAACAGTGATGCAGTGTCTATTATTTTATATAACTAAATGTACCAGTTGTATTCATTACTGGTTTTGTATCAAATCTCTGCTAAATTCATCTCATTTGGATGACTTCCTATATTATATTGCAGTGAAATTCTTCATCAGAGCCAGTTAAGGTTATGACTCCTTTATTGCAACTTTACTGGTTACAAATCTGTGCCTAGGTCCTGTTATGGTTATAGGTGAAAACCTGTACGCAGGATATTTGAAAAAACATTTCTGCCATAAAGAATGCTAGAGCAGGCCTTTTCAGTTGCTTCTACCAAATGCTGGAAATCCACATTTGGAACCCAGATGATAGAATTCTCTTTCTGTTGTATCTTCATACTTTTTTTTTTCAGATAAGCCTTGACTTTTAGATTGACTTACTGGTAAAGTAAAAGTTAATTGTTGGATACCTTTTTTCATGGATCCCTTTTATTTGCTTTTATGTTTTGATCATATGTTCTTTATTGTATAGTTAGCCATCTTGAAAATGCATTTTGATAGAAAAGCAACCTATATGTGACTAATTTTTTTCTCCAAAATTAACAACATTTATTTAAATCAGAGAAATAATCTATGCTGAGAATAGGATTATGGCATTTTGGAATCACTTGGGTTTAAATCTTCTACCCTTATGGCATGGGTGTCAAAACTCGCCACGTCATGTTGCCATCACATCACATATTGTGACTTTTTTCCCTTCGCGGAGCTGGGGTGGGCTTGGCCTGCATGTGACGCATCCGGCCCACAGGCTGCTAGTTTGATACCCCTGCCTTATGGGCTAAATCAGAGGTTATTATCCATTATATATTTAAAAGATTTATTTTAATGTATTGATAACCAGGCTACCCGGTTAGTTCAAGATCAGTCATCAGACCTTGAGATGCATGGCCAGCGTTCCCAGTTTCTGGAAGATAACGATGATCAAAGCAAAAGATCTTACAGGTATGTCATATTTCAAAAGGTAGTTATATATAATATGTAAGTGTTGCTAAGCAGTCAGAAACTGTAATTAAAGTTTTCACATATTCCTAGGTATTCATCAATGCCTTTGTTTCATTTTATTCAACATAAACTTTCATTTTAATAGGTGTGAGTATTGCAATAAGGGCTTCAAGAAATCTAGCCACTTGAAGCAGCACGTACGTTCACACACTGGGGAGAAGCCTTATAAATGCCAACTGTGCGGCCGGGGATTTGTCTCTTCCGGAGTTCTTAAATCTCATGAGAAAACACATACAGGTGATGAAATTTTGGTAATATTTGGTTCCCTTGCAAATCCTTTTAGCTTACTTAAAATGGACAGTACAATGGGATCAAGCTTGGAGATATAGGTAGTCCTCAACTTAGGACCATAATTGAGCCCAAAATTTCTGTTGCTAAGAGACACAGTTGTTAAAAGTGAGTTTTGCCCCATTTTATGACCTTTCTTGCCATAGTTGTTAAGTGAATCACTGCAGCTGTTAAGTTAGTAACATGATTGTTAAGTGAATCTGGCTTCCCCATTGACTTTGCTTTTCAGAAGGTTACAAGTGGTGATCACATGACACCAGGACACTGACCGTCATAAACATGAGTCAGTTACTAAACATCTGAATTTTGATCACATAACCGTGGAGATGCTGTAACAGTTGTAAGTGTGAAAAACGGTCATAGGTCACTGTTTTCCACTGTTGTAACTTTGAGTGGTCTCTAAACAAACTGTTGCAAGTCAAGTTAATTCATCTTTCTCTCACCATTTCAATAATAATCTATTGAAAGCTGCTGTGCAATCCAAAGAAAAGATATATGTAGGTGATCGTGACCATTTCCAGAAAGTGGAATGTATATCGCTTTGATCATGGAGATTCCATTTAATTAACAGAATTAACAGTTACCAGTTACAAAATCTTCTATAAATTCACAAAAAGCAGTACTAGTGTAGTGACTTGTTAAAAAAACTGAACTAATAATGAGAGAATACATTTGAAATCCTCACTCAGCCATGAAGCTCATTTTGTAACAGAACAAGTCAGTCTTTATTACATGAATTTCATAGGATTGTTTTGAATACTTTTGTAAGGGAGGAGTAACCTTATATTGCAGCTGAATGTAGATTAAAATGTAGTGAATAAATAAAAAATAAATACATCTGTGGAACTAATTGGAAGTCATCAGAATATGTTTCACATTTGCCTTTGTTTTGTATCATTTTTGATGTATAGACAAATTATATAACCACCACTTCCCATTTCTATTTACTTTCCTCTGTTTCCCCCCCCCCCAGGAGTTAAAGCATTCAGTTGCAGTATTTGCAATACTTCCTTCACCACCAATGGAAGCCTTACTAGACATATGACAACTCATATGAGTATGAAGCCCTACAAGTGCCCATTTTGTGATGAGAGCTTCAGAACCACAGTTCACTGCAAAAAACACATGAAAAAGCATCAAACAGTGTCTTCAACAGCAGCAACAGGTGGAGAGGTAGCAGGAGGAGGTAAGCAACTTTCTCTGTGTAACATATTACAGTTAGCCTCCACTTACAGCTGGTTGTTCAACTAGCATTCAAAGTTATGACAGCCTTGGAAAGAGTGGTCTACAGCTCATAAAGCACTTCTGGCCGTTGTAAAATATTGGATCTCCTCCTCCCTGTCACATGACTGTATTTTCAGTACTTGGCAGTTGGCTCACCTTTATAATCAGTTGCCAAGCACCCTGTGATCATGTGATTGTCATCTGCAATTTTCTCTGCTGGCTTCCCCAGAAAGTCAGTGGGGAAGCCAGCAGGGAAGGTTGCAAGGGGTGGGGAGAGCGGAACTGAAATCCTTTGTGCACAGAGGGGAAGGAAAGCCCTTGGTGGGCTATCAGGAGGGTTTCAGCAGGCAGATCTTTTCTGTCTCTTTTAACAACCTGTAACAATCACAACCTAGAGTGCCTGAATTGCAGTCATTGAGCAAAGCAGTCATGGGCATCTCCCTTAACAACCACTTTGTCTAAAAAGATTCTGGTCCCAATTGTATTGGTAAATTGAGAATTAACAGAAAATGTTCTTAAGCATAAAAAATATAGGATTTTTTTGCCTGGAATTGTATAAGTTTTATAATCTGAAAGAGAACATGCATCACAGTATTGTGTTGCTAGTTGACATAGAACATGTAGTGGTCTTGAAGACACATTTCTGATGCCCTTTAACCTTGGAGTATCTGTACTTTTGTATAATTGCTATGAATAACTGGAGTTTGCATTAACTTCCAAGAAGTTTGTTTGATATTACTAGGTCTTTAAAAGTGTTGTTTCCCTATTTAATTATGCAGAAGATGAAGAGGCAGCATCTGAAAAGACAAGCTCTCGAAAATCTAGGCCGGGTGTTATCACATTCACGGAGGAGGAAACAGCTGAACTTGCAAAAATTAGACCTCAGGAAAGTGCCACTGTCTCTGAAAAAGTTCTCGTCCAGTCTGCAGCAGAAAAGGACAGGATTAGTGAAATCAAAGACAAACAAGCGGAAATGGAGGCTGAGCCAAAATATGCCAATTGTTGTACTTACTGCCCAAAAAGCTTTAAAAAACCTAGTGACTTAGTTAGGTAAGTGAAAATGCAGATTTTTTTTTTTTAGTTTTGATATATGAATTATATTACTTAGCAGTTTACTTTCTTTCATCCCTAATTTAAAGGAAGAGGCAGGCAACCTTCCAGTCATCATCTGCATATAAGCATGAGCAAATGGGTACCACCTGCCACACCAACTAGCTTGTACTATCTCTGAATAACTCTTTACAAGACAGTCTGGCTTCTCAATGTTGGCAGGGACTCGTCTATCAGTGCAGTATCAACTGCATGCTCAATATTTTGATGACATTATTTTCCAGTTAGAAGCTGGTCATACTGAAACGGAGTTTTGAAAGCATTTTGCAGTAAGGTGTAGATATAGCTCTATTATCTCAGGTTCTCTGGATTTTAGCAGTTAGAGTAAAATGCCATAGGTTTTGTTACTTTTGAAGAGTTTATATTCAATGATACGATTAAATGCATGCAGAGATAGTTGAGATTTTAATGTTTTTTTCATAGATACACATAAAAGTTGTGATCATCTGTAGCAGAGCACTAGTTTTGACTACTTAAATGACAACTGGTCTATGGACTTCTTGGCTAAATACTGTTTTTATCATCCTCTTCTATTCAGATTCTAATGTTTCCTCAAATAATTCTTTATTCTTTACTTTACAAAGTTAGGTTAACCACTGGGAGGCAGTATGTGATTGGCTTCATGCCTATTGAGACTTACCAGGTGTACGTCTGATGAGTCCTAATAAGGGTGAAACTGGACATATATTACATCCTGGTGATTAGTACAACTGAAAATACCAGACAGGGTTATATGCACTTTATAAAAAAAGAGAAATTTCTCCCCCCTCAGCCCAATAGTGGAAGTGAAAGTCATTTAATTCTGTATAGGAGAACATGACATAAGATAACAATTGACTCAGAATTAAAGAAAAGTGGATTGTATATAGCAATTTCTTCCCCCATGTCAATTTATTTATAATATGTATCTCCTAATCTGTACTCAGAATCAAGTTTGGAAAGTACAGTATATTGTAGGCGAATTAAAGAAAAAAAATGGTTTTTACTGTGTGCTTAGGCTACATTGAATGTAGACCATAAAGTAATTCTATAGGAATATGAGGCCTAACTGAAGATGAAGCCAAACTGAAATTTCTTAGCTATTTTAATAAACATAATATACATTATAATGATTAGAACAAATATCTTTGGCTAGGCATGTACGTATCCATACGGGAGAAAAACCTTACAAATGTGATGAATGTGGAAAAAGTTTTACTGTAAAGTCGACTTTGGACTGTCATGTAAAAACACACACAGGTATGTAAGATCATGAGCACTTTCAACTTAATTAGATAATAGTGAATAAACATCAGATATATTGTACCTTGTATTTTAGGCTGATAATCTGGCAAAGATACTTGACTTTCTAATGAATTAACAATTTAGCTTTTAATACTTAAGTATACAGTTTGGTTTCCCTCCCCGCATTCATTTCTTCCTCCACTTACCGTATTTGTTTGAAAGGTGATTAAGCCAACATAGCGGACTTTGTCTAGTTACGACCTAAAAGGTTTTTTTTTCTTCAAAACTCAAAAACTTAGGAGTATATCATGCTTTAGGAGGAAGTCTTCTTTAAACAATTTTTTTTAATCAAATACTATAAAACATTAATACAGGTTTAATGTCCAAACAAAATCTAGCATAAATTTATATGTGATCAGAAATAATATATATTTCGCTGTACACTATTTCATTATTCTCCAGGTCAGAAACTTTTCAGCTGCCATGTATGTAGTAATTCATTTTCTACAAAAGGGAGTTTGAAAGTTCATATGCGTCTACATACTGGAGCAAAGCCTTTTAAGTGTCCTCATTGTGAATTAAGGTTTCGGACTTCTGGACGCAGGAAGACTCATATACAGTGCCATTTTAAATCCGAGGCCAAGAAAGCCAGGAAAGCTGGCTCTCGTGCTCCAGCCAAAGGTCTACAGCCAGTCAATCTTCTGAATTCATCCACAAATGATCCTAACGTTTTCATCATGAATAACTCTGTGCTGACAGGCCAGTTTGACCAAAATTTGCTCCAGCAAAGTATCGTTGGTCAGGCTATCCTTCCTGCTTCTATGTCAGGTAAACATGGAAGTGTTTCGTTCTATTTTCTAGGGGTTCAGTTTGAGAAAGATGAAATGTTCAAAATCAAATAGCAATAGCAATAGCAGTTAGACTTATATACAGCTTTACAGTGCTTTACAGCCCTCTCTAAGCGGTTTACAGAGTCAGCATATTGCCCCCAACAATCTGGGTCCTCATTTTACCCACCTCAGAAGGATAGAAGGCTGAGTCAACCTTGAGCCGGGTGAGATTTGAACCGCCGAACTGCAGCTAGCAGTCAGCTGAAGTAGCCTGCAGTGCTGCACTCTAACCACTGCGCCACCTCGGCTCTTCTGCGGCTCCTGTTAATGTTGACGGAGAGACTTTCATGACAGATGATGGTACAGTCACATCTGTTTGGGCTCTCTGAACAGAGGCTTCCACAGATGATTTAATTGAGTCTCTCCATCTTTGTGTAGTTTATAACTTATGATTTACAGGTGTGTTTCAAAGTCTTTCATAGAGGGCATTTGTGGTTTTTTGCGGGGAAACGCTTGGGTTATATTAGAAAAAAAAATGCAATTTTATTCTTATGATCACATGATTTCTGTCTTTCCTTACATTAAGATATGATTATTGATATCTTGGAAATAAGATATAATAACTACTAAATTGAAGAGAATGATAAAATACTTTAAAAATCCAATGAGTTGCTTCATAAAATTAGTAGTAAATCACAGTGCTAAAATATCAATAGCAAAATTATTGAAAACCATAAATTCTGGTAGATTTATTATATATTATAGAATGCTAATTATTTTGCTACAAATAGTTTTAGCCATTTAGTGTGTATGGATTTATGTTGTGTCATTCCCACTCTATGTACATCCACTTACTTAAATTCATTTGTATGTGTAGAATGCACACACTCTCTGATTTCACTGCTATCAAAATCAATCAGGATTAATCAATTTGGCACTTTTTAAAATACACAGTACCAGTTTTATGGTTTTATTGGTATTACCACTATGCACTATTGCATATTTATTTAAAAGGAAGATTTCATTATTCAGTAAGGCATTCCTCAGTAAGCGTCTTTAGGTTTTCAGTTTTAATTATTGTAGTATAGCTTGCTTAATTCACTGATGTAGAATAAGGATTAATTCATGTTTAATCTTAATTTTTGTATATAAAAACTGAAATATATATAAAATATGGCTGTTTTCTTTGGTAGCTGGAGGTGATTTAACTCTATCCTTGACAGATGGTAGTTTGGCCACCCTTGAAGGAATACAGTTGCAACTTGCTGCCAACTTGGTTGGACAGAATGTTCAAATTTCTGGAATAGATCCTAGTAGCATTAACAACATTACTTTACAGGTGGGTTTATTCTATATTATCCTTCATAAGCTGTTAAATAAGTTATACATAGACAAATGCCCATACCCTTGCTTTTATTCTCCAGATCTTTCATTGAATGGTTCAATAGTGTTTAAGTGCTGTTTTTCTCTCCTTCCTACAAGTAATTTTCTTGGCATAATTGTATTTATTCTATTGCCTACTTATTTAGCATATGGATTCCTAATTCTACCTAATTACTCAAAAATTTTGAATGCTGAGAGGCATCTCTCTAAAAGGGGATTTAGAATAGCTGAATTGATAAATGTGAAAAAATCAATCATATTTATCATAAGTCATATTGCTGAGAATGTTTCTTGTTATCTTTCTGACCCAGTATCACTCCTATTTTATATTTGAAAGTTTTTATCAGGAGATGAGGCACTGTGAAAAGAAAGCTCTTGACCTGCAGCTGTCCAACATTTTTATTTTCTAAGGAAGTTAATCACGTTCATGTAGAGTTCAGAAGCTTTCTTATAAATAACACTTGATACTTTGCTTTGAACAAGCCAACTTTAAAAAAATAATTCTAAAAGGTCTTCAGATGGAATAAGAAGTCTGAGTGGCAATGGACATGAAAAATTTAGATCTTTTAATGCTAAAAAGGAAAATGAAGTGGCTCAGATTCACAAAATACAACTTCTGGCAGAATTTATATTTTATTTAATACCTGCCAGTTGTTGGCTGATGTTTGAAATAAGCCAATGTAACATTGCCATAAAACATTAAAACTATCCAGCTTTTGTAAGATTGAACAAGTTACTATCTATGAGATGAGCCAACTTTTGTTCCTTGGTTATTATAGTTTTACTATTCTCGGATTTAGAAAATAAAAATGGAATATATTCCTATCGAACTTGTTTCTTTTCAGATTGACCCCAATCTTTTGCAACAGACTCTTCAACAGGGTAATGTACTCACCCAGCAGCTAACAGGAGATCCCAGTTTGGCGTCTCAGAACTCCTCCCTACAGACAGCAGAAAGTACAGTGTCAGCAGCAAATGTGGTAATACAGCCTTTGTCAAGCTTGTCCTTACAGCCCAATGTTACTTCTTCAGCAAATATGACAATGGGGCCTATGGCTGAGCAAGAATCCGTATTGGCTACAACTACTTCAGGTAAATATAGTATAAAAGCAAATTCATCCGGAAGCTCTTTGATTAAAATTATCTAAATTCTTCCTATTTTCCTATCTTATAATCACACCACTATAATCTGATAAAAGACATATTTCTATTAATAAATTTTTTAAAAATAGATCAAGATAGGGCCATCTTATGCTCACAGGCCAGAAATTCAACTCACTTCTCTCAGGAATATCACCCTGAAATCACTTGTGATCCTCCTGAGAAAAAGCTGGCGTATCTCTGAGTTCTGAACTGAGGGATATTTTTCTATCTTTTATTTGCTTAAATAATTTAAAATATGATTGCTTAATTCTTTTGAAAAACCAAAGATTTGATTCCTCATTGAGGATAGTTCTACAAATAGTCACCTGGAGAAGTCTAGAAGAAAATTCTTCAGATTAGTCCCAAGAGTCACAAACAACCTTCTTACTCCTTCGGATCTAACCTAGATAGACCACCTGTTTTTCCACTATTGTGATTCCAATTCTTGGATTATCTATATGGGAACCATTAATATGTGATATGTATCAAAGCCAGCTCCCTTACGTTTTTCAGTTATGTGTCCAACACCGTTATAACATTAAATATGAATAATGTAAAACCTGAGTACTTTTATTTAGTTTATTTTACTCATGTTCAGGTTCACAGGATCTCTCTCAAGTTATGACTTCACAGGGAATGGTATCAACTGCCAATGGTCAACATGAGATTACACTGACAATAAATAGTTCTGGTCTGAGTCATGTTTTAACTCATGCTTCTAGTTCAACCACTACAAATTCATCAGGAACCCCTCAAGAGATCACCCTTACTATATCTGGCAAGTATAATTGTGAAGTTATTCTGATTCTTCTCCATTGACTCTTTTTAATGAAACATACTCATTTGCAGGTTTATCTTAGGTGGAAGATTTAGGCTATTTTTGATGGGGTTATATTTGGTGGGGTTAAAAATTTAATGTTATAGTAAGTTTTGTACAAATGTTCTTGATCTTTAACTGATTAGTACCGATTGAGTATACATTATAGTAGAGGTCCCCAACCTTTTGGACCTCAGGGACCACTACATTCATAATTTTAAATCCCGCGGACCACTAATACGAATCCAGCGTGCAGCTTGCTGAAGCACCTGGACTCCCAGTGACAAGATGGGGTCCTTCAGGCATTTAGCTTGGCTGCCTGTTTAGTAGCTCAGCCCCTCCCTCCGTCACGGGAGTCCAGGCGCCTCAGTGAGCAGTGATCAGCACGCAAACCTCCTGCCGCCCGGGAGGAGAAGTGCGCGCCGGAACCCAAACGCTGGGCCTTGCCAGCCTCAGAAGCCAGGGATCCTGCAGGCATCCCGGCCACGTAAGGCTGCCAAATCCCCAGGTTGTTCACAACTCGAGCAAGCCGCACAGCCGCTCCACCCGCCTGCCCGCCCACCGCACCTGGGCCTACCGGGCACCGTCTGTCCCAAACCAAGCAGCGGGGAGGGACTGGCTGGCCGAGGACAGCAGCCTTCTAGTGCCATGGCAAAGATGAAGCGGAAGCAGGAGGCGGTGGCGGTGCGTCTGCGGCGTGTCCGGCTCACCAAGTCTCGCCTGCTGATCTTGGCTGGCGCCAGCGGCTCTAACCCGATCCTGGCTACCAACGCTGTGGGCAAGAACTGGCCACACTGATCCCGCTTCATGGCCGCGCAGATGGAGCCCGCACCGGCCACTTCTCTCCGCTGTAGTGCTTCCCGGACGTGGCTTACAGCTCCGCGCCCAAAGTGGCAGGAGGCGAGGGCTGCCTTGGTGCCACCAGCTGGCGCAAATATACCGCGGCAAAGGCCCTCGCGGGCCCGCCAGCCGACACTGTTTAGCTGACGGGACCTGGAGGAGCCCAACCCTGTGGGATCTTACCGGTCGCTGGGAGCTATGTGGTAGAAGGCGGTCTCGAAGATAACCTGGCCCTGGCTCTCCCTCTTCCCCCTCTATCTTTCTCTCTCTCCTCTCTCTCTTCTCCCTCTCTTTCTCTCTCTCTCTCATCTCTCTCCTCTCTACCTCTCTCTCTCATCTCTCTCCCCCCTCTCTCTCATCTTTCTCTCTCTGACATCTCTCTCCCCCTCTCTTTCTCCTTTCTCCTCCCTCCTCCCTCTCTCTTTCTCTTTCTCCTCTCTCTCCCCCCTCTCCCTCTCTCTCATCTCTCTCTCTCCCCCTCTCTGTTTGTCTCTCTCTCATCTCTTTCTATCTCTCTCTGACATCTCTCTCTTTCTCTCTCCCCCTCTTTCTCCTTTCTCTCTCCCCCATCTCTCTCTCCCCCTCTTTGTCTCTCTCTCTCATCTCTCTGTCTCTCTCTCTCATCTCTCTCTCTCTCTCTCTCTCTTTCCCTCTCTCCCCCTCTCTTTAAAAAAAACCCCAACATAGTTCTTGATTTTCAGGAAATAAATCAAGGCACACACACCCCCCTTCAGCCTTCTTAAACAGTTTCCAAGTTTCCAATTCTTGCATCTTGCCCACGATGGTGCCAGCGGCTGGCCCGTTCCATTCCATTCCATTCCATTCCTCTCTCTCTCTCTCTCTCTCTCTCTCTCCTAGAAGAGCAAATGGGGGTGGGGAAGAGATACCTTGCTGAATTCCATTCCATTCTGTTCCATTCCATTCTCCCTCTCTCATCTCTCTCTCTCTCCCCCCCCCTCTGTCTGTCTCTCTCTCATTCTGATTCTCCGGCGCTCTCTGGGTCTCGCGGGCACTCCTTCGGCCTTTGTTGGTGCTGGACGCATCTCGGTCGCTTGGGGAGACGCACGACCTGCCCTCCGCCCTGACACTCACCCGCTCCGGCTGTAGCCGATGCTCCGTGTCGTAATGGCCTCCAGGAGGAGAAGGGGATGCCGTCTCCTCCATTGTGAAGCGAGCTAAATTTAACTGCACTGCAAAAGCAGTGGGCAGGCCATGGAGGCGCCAACAGCAGCGGCGGAGAGAAACAGCCGGCTCGGTCTAGTGTCTTGGGGCTGAGAGGAAGTTATGTGTCTCCCTGAGAGACCAAAGTGCGCGGAGCACCAACAAGGCCCGGAAGAAATGCCCGCGAGACCCAACAAGAGATGAAGCTTCGCTCCCACTCTGGAATTTGGAGCAAATCTCCATCCCCCACCCTTCCCTTCTCAGGCCAGGCGAGGAGCGACTGGGAGGGGAGGGCGAGGGGCAGGACCAGCCACTGG